>JAEQML010083003.1:0-10630 GCA_016904865.1 Pissodes strobi | reverse complement strand
ACAGAACATGAGGAAGCTGATATTAAAATATTTTCTATTATTCACCATTTTAGAAACAGGTATAAACGATTTTTAGTCCATGCTACAGATACAGACATTTTTGTAATATCAATGTACTACTCCTCTTATTATATTGACATAGAAATATGTATCCAAAATAATAAGTTTGTACCATGCCATGTGATAATTCAATCACTAGCCAACACCTATCAGAACTATCAGAAGGATGCTAAAAACTTAGCTGGGATTTTATTAGCAGTATATTGCCTAAGGAGCAAAAGAAAAGCTTTAAAAATTGCAGTTTCTAATGAAGCATGTTTAGACCTCATTCACTGTGGATCTTCAAGTTATAATGGGTACGAAATATAAGAACCTGGTAGAGCATTTCTAAAAATTTGTACGGCCGTCTAAATTTTATGGGAAATATGAACGAATTACGAGCGCATATATTTCCAAATTGTAAAACTGACATTAGGTGAGTAACATTAATTTCTATATTTTGTCTCTGTCATTTTATTTTTTAAAAGTACCTAATAATGTTAAATTTGAAACCGCTGAGTGATAAAGTGCATTATTAACTATAATCGTTGGTATTTAATTTTAGAGATCTGCCTCCAACAGAAGATGCGTTTTCATTGCATGTGAAAAGGGCGTTTTTGCAATGCGCAATCTATAAAAGGGCTAGTAAAATTCAACCTGAAATTCCAAAACCGCAGATTTTGGCTACTATATGTAAAACAATGCTCTTGTACCAATGACGACACTAAAAGAAGCAAAGCCGAGCTTTTTAGAAATTACAGCCAACTGCAGGTGCATTTTATTTACTTGCACAAATCAATGTAAATGTCTTAAAGCGAGTGTGCCTTGCAACATTAGTTGTTTATGCCAAGGGAAATGTGAAGCTCAATAGTAGCAGATAAGTAAAATGTAAACTACCATCAGTCATTTTTACAAATGTGTTATCTATTTCTTAACTATTGTTGCTTTATTATACGAGTTGAAGTTAAATGTAGAAATAAAATGAATATGTTGAAAAACACTGGGCATAAATAACAAAATGAAGGATATTTTAAATCTAATCTATTTAAATCACAAAAATCTAAATCGCCCTTATCAAAATTTAAAACCTTATTTTTTATATATTTCTCCTTTTTTAAAATTTAAATTTACTGAATAAACTTCGAAACCTTACGATTATTAAATAGGTTATTATTAATACAGTACAAATCTTGGCGCTCTCAAGCTACGCATGGCGTTACTGCCTGTGCAGTGCGTGACCGGCCGCGGTCGGAATCGTCTTTCCAATATTGTGGCACTGTTATGTAAAAAACCAAACCACTTATCAAAAGAATCACCGAAATAAAAAAGTTTCATCGGTTTTTTGGCTACAACTTTGTCGCTTACTATATACATCTATCTCTAAAAATAAAAAAGTTTTCTCGATCTAGTATTTGTTGCTGCATTTTTAACAATTTTCGTGTCACCAACAACAAAAAAAATTAAACCTGATGCCACGTAATTTTTTTTTGGCATTTGTGTCTCGTCAGTCATGATAACAAATGTTCAAATTGGCTCTCTTCAAAATTTCAATTTAATCGGACTAAGAGTAAGGGAGATATAGGGTGATAAGCAAAAATAAAAAAATTTACATAAAATTTGAGATTTTTTGGAAATTGCCGATTTTCACCAGTTTCGCAATTCCGGATTGTCTGGCGAACTCAAAAATCGGATCCATCAGGTCGATTTACATAAAAATAGATTTTTTTTAGGTGGTTGTTCGCGAGTGTTATAGAGGGTCCTTAAAATGCATCGTACGGATCCCTTGTTCTCAGACTATTACCCTATTTTCAAGGACCAATAATCATTGATAAAATTCTTGTAAGATAAATTTAGTGGCGCCCTACCCTAACTGCCAAGACATGAGCGATTAGCAATTAAGGCTACTTATTTAGCAGTTAGCACCCAACGCTTAAGGCTGGTCGCAAGTATTACCATTTCTGGTAAAATATTTGGGGGTATTTACTTCTTCTATTTTTGCAGATGCGCCCCTGTTAAGCGATATAACGGAATGCCTAAAGAGAGGACAGAAAAGAAACAATATTTAATGGTGGATGTAATCAGGTTTATTTAGGAAAACCTTATCGTGTTCACGCCTGAAATATTTGGCGTAATGACTATTATTCCAGCAGCTATCCTAGTAAAAATATACGGTTATTTTCCCTTATTGCTGCAATATTGGAGGTTTTGGATATTATTTGTTCTTGAGCCGGGTATTTCATAAATTTAGACCTGCATGAGACTAGGATGATATAAAATTGCGTAAGATAATGTCAATGTTACTGCTTTTTAAAAATGGAACGGCTTAAATTGATTTTTGAAGCATTTTTAGTACCCCAGATCTGTTCAGTAAAGCATGAAATACTCTGAAACTCAGTGGCTTGCGGTGAGATGCGTATAAGGGAAGCACATAAACTGAGATTACGTTATATTGTATGTGAGGGTTGTCACATATCTGCCTTGTTTGCTTACAGAAGGTGAAACTTGATATGTGAATGAATACTATTGTAATGAACCCCCATTTTACCCTTTTATGTACTTACTATGTTTTTGACCTTTTCTTCAACTCCGGTTCATTTTCTAACACCAGGTTCGCAGTAACAGTGTGTTGACGCCCTATTTCGATGAAAATGGTAGGTAAGGTAGTAGATAGATAGATAGTAGTCAGTACTGGCATACCACTTTTCTGTACTCTAATCAACAAAATCACAGAAATCAGACGTTCTAGCAAAGTAAACAATTCAGATTCAAGAACTAGTTCTCAAATGACAGTACCTACAATGGCTTCATCTGTTCAAAACACCGAAGAAGACAGTGAGGGTTTTCAAGTTGTCCAAAGCAGAAAATTCAGAAGAAATGACGTTTCTAAGGGTACTGGCACTCATAGTGAAGAATTTATGGCTGAGCTAGGTCTAATGTGGCTCTACATCGGTAAAGCTAGCAAAAACACTGACATTAGAAAAGTCAAAAATTACATTACTATGAAAATCCCTGAGTTAAATAATAATAACATAGTTGTTGAACAGTTGAAGATTCTGGGCAGAACCAACTCGTTCAAGATTGAAATAAATATTGAAAATTATGAAAAAGGTAAATTCAGTCAGTTTTTGGCCAGTTGGTGTTTTAACTTTCGAAGGCAAGGCAGAAACTTAAATCCTAATGAACCTGCAAATTTACAACTACAAGACGACAATCAAGTAAAGAACTAAAATCTATTATCAAAATGTAAATGGATTAAGAACCAAGCTGAAAGAATTTTCATTGCCTGTTAACTTAGAAGGGTTTGATGTGATCTTGAATACTGAGTCATCGCTTCACGCAGATATATATGATAATGAGCTTAATATTTCAGCTTATAATATAAATCGTACAGGCAGAAGCAGTGAAACGAATGATGCAGCTATTAAAGGTGGTTCGTTAGTTACAGTTAAAAAATATCCACCATCTTCAAAAATTGAATCAAGCTACAAAAACATTGAAAGTGTCTCTGTCCAAGTAACAATGGACAAAAATAATATTCTATTTAATTGCGCCTATCTACCGCCATCTTCAAGTCAAGATTTGTATGAAAACTACCAGAAACATGAGTTCCCATTATCATATTTATGTGGTTATATTAATATACCAAACCTTTATTGGGTTAATGATCAATATGGATGTACACCGATTGGTACTCTCACAAAAAAAGCAGAACACTTGCAGATCTAAATGCACTATTAAATCATTATCAAATAAACTCGACTCCTAACTGTGCTGGCAATTTTTTAGATCTAATCTTTACAAATTCAAATAGCTCAATTGTAAATACTGCTGACTTTCCCATTGTCAAATGTGATAGGTTTCATCCAGCATTAGTTTTTAATATAATGTGTGATAATTGTCAATTTTTAAAACATGATATGGAATATTTTGCATCCGTATACACTAATTCTGGTTCCATTCTGAGTGAAACCCCTAATTTCGAACGTAATGTCGATATAAGCTCCTGCAATGTTACCGCATGTTAAGTTCTTAACTGTATTGAAAAACTAAATCTAAAATTATCCTCTGGCCTTGACAATATATCTCCAGCTTTCATTTTCAATTGTAGATTCATTTTGTCACATATACTTCAAAAAAAATGTTATGCTCTGTTTATCGACAGGTAACTTTACAAATAAATGGAAAGAATCATATGTAAAACCGATTTTAAAGAAAACTATAGACCAATATGTCACATCAATATTTTTGCTAAACTGTCAATTATATCATCACAAATAAGTTCCTTAATAAATAATACAATCATTAATCAACAACATAGCTTTATTAGTGAAAGATCCACAGTTACAATTCTTACAATTTTTTCGAACTACTTGTTAGAAGCCTTGGAGAGGAGGTGTCAGGTTGATGTAATTTACACTGACTTCTCCAAGGCTTTTGACAGAGTCAACATAAATATTCTAATTCAATAACTTTCAGCAATAGGTATCTATTGTTCATTACTCCCTTGGATGAAAAGTTTCCTAACAGGTCGAAAACAGATTGTTAAGGTGGACAATAACCTTTCTGACACTATTGACGTTAAGTCAGGAGTACCGCAAGGGGGACACTTATCGACAGTATTCTTTAACTGCTATCTTAACGATATTCTACAATGTTTTAGACATTGTGAAGTTATATTTTACTGTGATGATATAATAATATACAAGACTATAAAAAATACTAATGACTGCATTTTGGTTGAACAAGATTTAGATAGATTCTTTGAATATGTATATATGCTCCCTTATTAGATCTATCTTAGAATATGCTTCAATCGTATGGTCACCTTTCTATGATTCACATGTAAATAATCTCGAAAAAGTACAGAGACAATTTTTAAGATTTATAGCCTACATATTAAACATTTCCTATGAAAATATAAATTATAGTGAAATCAGCCAATTATTGGGATTACCTAAACTAGAAAATCGAATAGATTTCTTAGATTTAATATTTTTATTCAAGATCGTAAATGGTATAATTGACTCCCCTGAATTATTACAAAAGATATCCTTGTCTATTCCACATTTAAACCTAAGAAACTATGAGCTGTTTTACATCGAATATCATAGAACAAACTATAGACTTTTTTAATTCTAACTTAAGTCAGTTTAGATCCAGCATTAAACATAAATTATTTTAATTGTAGGTACATATGTGAGTGTATGTTTGTTTATATGTGTTCATGACTAATTACTGTAACACTAAAAATTGTTATTCTGTATATTTAATGTGTAAATTTTGTTTTTTATTTTAATATGTAGCCAATACCTAGACTAAGATCTATTATTGTTTTTCTTGTTTTTATTGTCTGGATGATTTATAATGATGGGATATTTTATTATATATTTGTACATTTATTGTGAAATGGTTCATCCGTTAATAAATATTATCTTAATTTATTTATAAAAATTTAAATTAATTATAACGTAGGTCAAACCACTTTCCTTTCAACTTACTATTTGAGATTTTGAATTTTTTAGGAGCAAACATTTAAAAGGGAGCATTTATTTCATTAAATCTGTGGTTGACCCAAATAAGTTTTTTTTTTTTTTTTTTATGGCAGTGGCACACACACTAAAGGTAGATCCTATGGCGCTCGGCGAGCGGTGTGTGTGCGAAGATGTTGATTGACACGGTTCTTGAATATTTGTAGGTTGTAATTAGTGGGAAACAGATGTCCTGGAAGTGAGTTCCACAGTGATGCAGTGCGCCAGACAAAGGAGTTCTGGTAAAGCGATGTTCTAGGTGTTTCTAGTTGTACGACGAACTGGTGCGCTCCTGCCGTCTGCCGGGACTGCCTGACAGGAGTTGCCAGGGGCGGGATTATGCGGGCCAAATCCTGGGAACATCTGCCGTGAAAGTATCTGTAAAACAGAGACATCTCGGCCACATGTCTGCGATGTTCCAGACTATCCAGATTCCGGGTCAACTCCGGATCGCCGACGAGACGCACAGCCCTCTTCTGAATGGAATCCAGCAGCTTTAGGGTATGCTTTGGTGCGGCACCCCAGATATGTGAGCAATATTCTAAGCACGGTCTTATTTGCGCTTTGTACAGCAAGAGCAACTGCTGCGGTGTATAGAGTTTCTTGTTGCGAAATAGCGCACCAAGCTTCTGGGAGGCTGATTTTGCGATGTTAGCAACATGATCATGCCATGACATATTGCTGTTGACCGAGACACCCAGCAGCCCGATTGACGAGGATGAAGGAATGGTCGATCCTGCCATAATGATGTCAGGGCCCGCTGTATTGGCCCTCTTAGTAAACGTTGCTGCTTGGGTCTTCGCTGCATTGAACTGGACCAAATTTCGGTCGCCCCAAGTTTGAACTTTCTCCAGGTCTTGATTAATTGCTGTAATCTGCTCCTGTCTGCGGTGATGAGTCTCAGTCGCTGGTAAGGGTTTTTCTGATCTAAAGTGGGAGACAAGGGTACTGTCATCTGCAAAACTGTAAACAGGATTATTCGTTTCGATCAGCAGGTCATTAATATAGATGAGGAACAGAGTTGGTGAAAGTATTGCGCCCTGAGGCACGCCCGCGTTGATGGTGAATGTGTCCGAGATGTGTCCATCGACTGCAACGTGTAGGGATCGGTTCTTAAGGAAACTGGCCAGCCAGCTGCAGAGAGAGGCGGGCAGTCCCAAGGACGGCAGTTTGTTGAGCAGTCCGTCATGCCAAACTCTGTCGAATGCCTTTGAAATATCCAACGCAATCGCTCGAGACTCTCCGTAGTTTTCAATTGCCCTACTCCATATATGAGTGACATAGGCCAATATATCTCCTGTCGATCTCTCTTTGCGAAAGCCGTATTGATTATCGCTGATTATTCTGTTGCTCTCGAGGTACTTGAGTAGTTGCTGGTTGACTACACGTTCCATGACTTTGGAGATTATTGGAAGCAAGGCAATCGGGCGATAGTTTGAGGGCGTGGTTTTCTTGCCTTTTTTTGGAACAGGTTGCACTCGAGCGACTTTCCAAGAGGATGGGTAAATCCCTTTTCTGTAAGAAAGAGAAAAAAGCCTGGAAAAAACGGGTGTTAGTTCGTTGGCGCAGTTCTTTAGCACGATGGCAGGTATTCCGTCCGGTCCTGATGCCTTTTGCGTATCTAGTTCTTTAAGGATTTTGCGAATATCACGATGAGAAAACTTGACTTCTGCCATGGTGGTGTTGATGTTCGGTATAGTGGGGAGAGTCTTGCTTTGGGGCACGTCTAAGGTAGAGTGCGATGAAAACATTTTGGCGAGCATGTTCGCTTTTTCCTTGGCTGTAGTCGCCGTGATGCCACGTTCGTCCGTCAAAGGTGGGAGAGACGTTTTTGTAAAGTTGTTACTTACTGCCTTTGCTACCGACCAGAAATTCCTGGAGCCACTGGGGCATTGCAAAAGTGTATTCCTGATCCTTTGATTGTGTTTGTCCTTAGTTTCGTCGATCACACGCTTGCACTCGTTTCTCGCTTCGATAAAATAATTGCGATTTTCAGCGGTCTGATTTTGCTGCCAGTACTTATAGGCTTGCTGTTTCCTTCCTACAGCTCTTTCGCATCTTTTGTCGAACCAGGGCTTTCCTTTTGATGGTAACTTGATGGAATTTGGGATGTATGCTTCCATTCCTGAGGAGATTACTTGCATGATCTCTTCGCAGCAGTCTGACGGGTCGTCAGTGGCAAAGCAGACGTCGAGCCAAGGAAAATCTAGGTAGAACTGCCTTAGATCGTCCCAGTTTGCAGAATTGTAATGCCAGATTTTGCGAGGCAATGGTGGATCCTTCTGTATGAGTGGCAATTCACAAACCGTTGTAATAAGTTTGTGGTCGGAGGTACCTAATGGCGGACCAACTGTAACCTTGTACTGGTCAGGATTGGTGGTCAGAAAAAGATCCAGGAGGGCGGCGAATTCGCCCCTCTCTGAGATTCGAGTTGGTTCGTCTACAAGTTGAGTAAGCCCGCAGCTGATGGCAAATGCTTCAGCCTCTCTACCTTCGTTGTCGGTCTTGTTGTGATGTTTGAGCCAGTTGGTGTTGTGGGCATTGAAGTCTCCCAGAACGATTATTTCTGAACTGGGGTGATCGACCTGTATTGAGTCGAAGGTGGTAGCTAGTGTTGAGAAAAAGCTTTGGTAGGCTCTATCGCTCGGAGGGCGATAGAGACAACATATAAACTTGGTTAATCCCTTGGCGGTGAACTTGAGCCACATGACGTCAAGGTTGTTCGGTTCGAGTGTTTCCTCGCGGTGACATGAAAGGTCGCTTCGGACAAAAAGGCATATTCCGAACTTATATCTAAATCGGGTATGTAAGTCGTAACCAGGATAGAGGTAGTTCACTGTTGTTGTTGTAGAACATACTTGTGTTTCTGTAAGGGCTAATATGTGTGGTCTATTTGCTTGTAGATGTTGGTGTACCGAATTTATGTTTGTATTTAGGCCTCTTATGTTGCAGAAATCTATTCTAAATTGGTTCGGTATCTTTGCTGTCTGTAAAATGCGGAATGAAGGGCTCCCAGGGCCACCCAGCGCCCGGAGATCCGAATGGCCGGGGAGTTTACCTCCGGAATATTTTGATCCTGGAAGCACCATCATGTCCATATATTCCTACTGTGAAACCCGGGATCACCAGCGCGGAAGCGGAACGTGATTTGGGAAAACCACTTAGCGCTCCCTAATCCTGGTGGGGTGGTCTTTCACCGGACGATGCGAGTAGGCTTATGCATCTACCACCTAGGGCCGCTTCCACTCGAAGCATCGGCCTCAGACTCATTCCTTTGGCGGTCCCTAGTCTGACAGGGGTAAAAATGGGGTTTGTTGGATCACTCCCCAGTGATCAGCTCCAGACTTTGTACTTTGGTGTTCTCCAGCCTGGAGGAGGACGATGGGATTTGATGGGCCACATCCCGTGGCAACTCGGAATGGTGGGGGCGTCACTCCCCGTAATCAAACTGCTCTCACCAGTTTGACGTTCCTGCCAGCCAGTACAATGCAGCCCCTCTTGTCACAAACTGTCATTGATCGGCTCCAGACTTTGTACTTTGGTGTTCTCCAGCCTGGGGGAGGACGTACAGATAATTTTTGTTATTACCTAGTGCTGTTTAGTGCATCCCAAATTAAGCGATAACATTCATATGATTCTCTAGAACTTTAAAATTTCATTCGGTAGCAAGGCATTAAATCTACAAGAAACTAAAATTCAAATTTCCTCTAACACTTATTCTGTTTAATGCAAGCCAAAAATCAGCAATTCTCTTTAGAGCACATCTCTACCTTTCGTTATATTGTCTTACACTAGTTACACGTACTTAAAAATACTTAAACCTACAACTTACTTTCTAGCCCATATCGTATACACCGTAACCTGCGCTTCAACCCCTGGAGAACCCACTCTATAAATCCGCACACTACTGAAAAGACGTATTGTTTATCCTGATTTTTCTTCTACCACGTTCTGGTTTATTTTTCTCGGTATCTGTTTTGGCATAGCGACGGACTACACGAGGGGCGTTTACATGTAACTACATTTTCCTACCCACATATCGACATAGCAAAGACCTTTGTCTTTAACTAGCTAGACAGCCGAATATTATATGCAAATTATTTTCCAGACTACCCACTTGAAAACTAACTATCGTGCTTGAATATTATTGTGTCACTATTATTCGCGTTTTAAGAATCCTGCAGTACTGCCCTTCTTTCCGAGCTATTTTTCTTTTTATACCTTCTTTCAAAGACTGTTTTACTCTGGAATTTGCAGGTGTCCAGCTTATTCAATTGTATTCACTAAGAACATTTAAGTCGCCGCCGATTTTAATGGACAATTAACGTTTATTTACATGTTTTATAAATTCCAATCTCGATTTTTATTATGCCGCTCTTTGAAATTTAGGTTCATTAAAATTTGATTATTGCTGCTAACATGATTATTACAATTCGAGTTTAGCAATTTATTGCTACCGCACTTCATAAAGAGGTTATTTAAAATTGTTTGGTCAAATGGCCCACATTCCAAGGTTTGGAGCGAGGACCCTAAACTCGGTCTAAATACGCAACTTGTTCAAAAGTTCTACAGGTGTTCCATTCAATTACGCCTTATAATGCAGATGGACGAGAATTAACCTGCCAGTTATTGGATTCACTTATCCACAAAATTCTCAATAAAACTAATATTTAACTGAGTTTAATTAAAAGAAACGCGCCAGCATCGTCACTATATTATTTCTCTAATCGCAAAAATTTAATCAAAACTCCAGTCAAAACAAACGCGACAAGCGGTGAAAATCACAGATCAAAGGGACACCGATAAGTGGACGCAATAAGAATGTGCGCCAATCGGCCATTCCAGGCGACGCTGGAAACAGCCGTCGCTATGAAAACCGTGTAAACAAAATAGAATGCAACGTGTTCTGTGACAGTCTGTGACCTAAAATCGGGACGCGTGAACGTGTGCGTATGTTAGTAAATTGCACCCCAGTACTTTAGTAGATAATTAGATAATGGTAATGCTAAATATGCTAAAAACTTACAAATAATTACTAATATTATAATAGGAATAGGTTTCTA
>JAEQML010083002.1:0-10630 GCA_016904865.1 Pissodes strobi | reverse complement strand
ACGTATTTTAAAGCTTCAATAAAGTAGCAAAATACAGGCAAAAATCACTGTTCTAATGCCGGAAAATCCAGTAATCAAGTATCAAAACCAACACTAGGACTGTATATAGTTCACGCTTATAGTCACTAAGGTAAGAAATTTGTTAGGAGAGGGCTATGAAATTTTTGTTGACATGTTTAGTTTCACAAAAAAGAATAGTTTCACAGCTCTAGATTCTATCATCCAACTTCATCGGCTTTATATCCTTAAGAAACTTTAACTCAAAACATACACCACCGAATCATCATTCATGGCGACCAACATAGATCAAACAGAGATTATCATCGAACAAATTAACAAAGTTCGAGACCTTGACTCTGAAAATCAGAATCAAAGATACTCAATCACTAGTCCCCTCCCAGACGAATAAATCCACCAAGAAAGTACCCAACCCACCTAACGCACCCCAGATTAGCATGAACGCAATCTTAACGCCTTACCTCGGACACCCCCTGAATGGAGTACCCTTTTCCAGAATCTTCAACTTTTGTGCCATCCGCTAATATTATGTACGAAATTGTACACCTCATGGATGACATTATGAGAAAGAACTTCAATTTCAAAGGACAAGAGGATGCAGGACCCCCTTTTATCTCCCGGATTTACTTTGGATTTATGTTTATAATTCAAATACTTCGAGCAGAACTCGAATCAGGAGGCATCTCCAGTACCAACAGACGCTTCATCAAGCGCATTCTGGCTATTGGCGCATTGTTGTCGATGGCCACTTAGTTTTTTTTTTTAATTTTGGACATTGTTGCTATTAATTCTACTATTGTATATAAAGGTAATACCGGGGTCGTCGAAGAACGTAGGATTCATCTGAATAAACTGGCGGAAACAATTGTTAGTTACGCGCTCATCGATCAGGTCTCTACCAATTAATATTCGAAACATGTTGAAAGAATACCTAAATTTCCCTCAGATTGAACAGTATAGGGGAGGTCGTCGAAAAGTTTCCTGTCACTTTTCGCTGATGTGGCACACACCAATAATGATCATTCTCTCTTTAGTAATCCTGCTATCCAGTGCAATGAACATAAATGCATCAGGTTTTCCAGGTTGGATAAGAAACCGAGGACGAGGCTTTTGTGGAAGTACTGGTTGGCCCAAATTAGTGGAAACTCTTGGAGAAAACCTATATCCCTCCTTTTTTTTTTTTTTGAGGATTAGGAAATCTCTATCTAGACACCTGGTCGATGTTGAAAGTCGTCCAGTTGACCAGGCAGTGACTGCCTCTTTGTCCTAAAACCCTTCCCCCTGCTCTTCATCCTTCGCACTGGAACCGCTCTCGCATTACTTCAGTGCGGGGATTGTCTCGAAAACCATTTTACTTTCGACAGGCAACAAGCACAAACAGACCCAGTGGTGCCGTAAAATATCACAGTATATTCTTGTTGGAAATATCACATATATAGTAATGATCCATCACAGATGCATTAGTGGTGTAAATATCACAGGTGGTGTAGGTATCACGATATCACAGATGACGTAGGTATCGACCATCACAAACAGGCAGGTATATATAAAAATAAAGCAAATATCACAGTCAAGATTTGTAAAGTCATTCCCTACGTTCGAGTTCTTTGGTTTGAATTATTGTTCGTATTGCTGTATAAGCACAGTTCCAAGTCTCCTCTCCACCCAACAGACTTCTCATCATTCTCTCTCTGTCGAATGGCTCTCCTGTTACATGAGAGAAAGCAGTCCTTACCTCGTTCCATCTTGAACACACAAACAGGGTATGTTCCGCATCGTCTTCCTGCTTACAATAGGAACAAATTGGGGTTTCGGCTCTATTACGGTCATATAAGAACTTTCGAAAGCAACCATGTCCCGAAAGAGCCTGAGTAATAAAATAGTCTACCTCCCCGTAGGGGCGTTCCATCCAGTCCCGTATAACCGGTATTAGTCTGTGCATCCAACGTCCATAGACTCCATTTTCCCACCTAGTTTGCCATCCATGCATTAGATATTCTTTTGCCTCCTCTTTTGTAACACCTGTATATCGTTCATGTCTTTCCCTGATCATAAGGTCAATTGGAGGTAAGCCCGCAATGACACACACTCCTTCGGCCGATACCGTTCGGTACGCACCGCAAATACGTAGGGCTATTTTCCTTTGCGTGCTAAGAAGCTTTAGCATCAACTTCTTGTTCTGCGTTGCATTATACCAGGCTGGTGAGCCATATAGCATCTGAGAATGGACTACACTAGACAGTAACCTTCTTTTTGAAGCCCTTGGTCCCCCAATATTTGGCATTAAACTCGCCAATGCTGTAACTGTCTTATCAACCTTTACGATGGTTTTGCTAATGTGCTCTGCCAAACTTAGTTTCGTATCCAGCCAAACCCCAAGATATTTCACAGCCTTGCCAACTTCGATCGTGGTCCCGAGTACGTCAAAGCTTATTGGCCTTATTTTCCTTTTCTTAGTCAGAAGAACAGCTTCGGTCTTTTCAGGAGCCAAGTGTAGTTTCCTGCTTTCCATCCAGTTTGACACCCGCTGCAAAGCCCTGTTTTCCACACTCATTAAAAGAGTCTCACTCTTTGCAGTGACCACCATTGCGACGTCATCAGCAAAGCCAACCAGTGTAGTTCCCTCTGGCATTTCCAAGTCAAAAAGCTGGTCGTAGAGTATATTCCACAGGGTCGGTCCCAGTACCGATCCCTGTGGAACGCCACTGTTTATTTTCACGGTCTTTATGATCCCGTCCGCCTCCAGCAGAATCTCTCTGTCCGACAAGTATGATGAAATAACGCATATAAGACTTTCGCTTATTCCTCTGCTTCTTAAGGTGTCCAGTATTTGTTGCCACGATGCACTATTAAAGGCGTTTTTGACATCCAAGGTTATCACAGCACAGAGGCTTCGTTGGGCTGTCGCTTCCTGCGCAATACCAATTACCATGTTAATGGCATCCACCGTTTGCCGTCCCTTTCTAAACCCAAACTGATTTTCCGAGAGACCACCAGTACGTACCAACTCACCATTTAATTTCCCCAATAGCAACTGCTCGTATAGTTTACCCTCCAAATCCAACAGGCATATTGGCCTAAAGGATGAGGGATTATCCAAGGGTTTGTCCCCTTTCCTAAGGAGTACAATTCTTGCTTTTTTCCACTGGACTGGAAATGTGCATTGTTCTGCCAATTTGTTGTATACTGACAATGCATAGGTTGGTTTTCTCACAGCCATTATCTTTATTACTTCCGGTGGTACATTGCCAGGCCCAGGAGCTTTTTTGTTTTTAAGTTTTATAGCAGCACTCTGTAATTCTTCAGGTGTGAATTGTATAAACCTATCGCTATTATCACAGATAAAATTCACTGGTTTATGTGTTGGGAAGAGATGATTTATTACGTTTTCCATACTGTCCATGGGCAATGCTATATTTTGTGGGAAACCCAATAATCCTCTTGTGACGATTTTATACCCGTCTCCCCATATGTCTCTGTCAACCTCTTCACACAATTGTTTCCAACATTGCCTTTTAGAGACTTTAATCTTTCTCTTAAGAGTAAGCTTAGTTTCTTTATAAGCTTCCCATAAAATTTGGCTTTCTCTTAGTGATACTCTTCGGACTTTTCTTGTGTATTCCCTTCGTTTTTTGAGGCATTCCCTCCTAAGATTCGCAATCTCGTCGTTCCACCAGTGGACAGGCTGTCTTAGTGATCTTTTTTTCTTCTTTGGCATTACAATATCACAGATTTGTTTCAGTTTCTCTGAAAAATCTTCCGCTGACGTCGGGGTTCGACTTTCATCCAGAGTTTCCAAGGTTTGGATCAATCTCTCAAAATCCAGCTTTCTAACTTGCCATCCAAGACAACGCGGCTTCGGATTCGGTAGCTGCCTCCTTTGTGAGACTTCAAACACAATGCATTTGTGATATCTAAGTGATTCAGTATTCAGCACCTCCCATTTAGTAATGTAAGGCTTCATGTCCTCTGTAGAGATTGTGAGATCTAGAATGGAGCCATAGTTCTGGTGTACGAACGTGGCCTTTTCTCCTTGATTTATAACAACTTAGCTATTTGCTGCAATCCATTCCGTGATCAATTGTCCTCTATTATCCGTAAAATGCATACCCCATTGTGGTGACTGAGCATTGAAGTCACCAGCGATAATGGCTTCAGTTTTGTTGACATTTATAAGTTGTTCAA
Source organism: Pissodes strobi (assembly GCA_016904865.1). Classification (NCBI taxonomy): domain Eukaryota; kingdom Metazoa; phylum Arthropoda; class Insecta; order Coleoptera; family Curculionidae; genus Pissodes; species Pissodes strobi. The sequence goes on along the minus strand of JAEQML010083002.1, from coordinate 6,427 downwards.
TTTCTTGTAGGGTCATTTCCAGGTCCTCAACTTCGTTATTCCCAGAACAGTAGCAACTAAATATAACGAAGTTTGTTGTCGAGATAAATGTAAATCCATGACCATGTCCTTGAGATTTAACTGGAATGTTTTGGCTTAAGATTTTGATAGCTGTTTTAAAGTCATCTCCGTACACCCAATCCTTTCTGCCCCGGATACTTGCAATATTTGGCTCGCTTACTATAAGCAGGTCCACACTAAGTTCTTTGGCAGTAGCTATTGCCATATCATGAGCCCTTTTACTCCTATTAGTGTTGATCTGAAGTACTCGCATGAATCTTAGGTTGTTTATTTCGTGCGTTGTTGCATTTTCGGCTAAAGCTTTGATGCCCTTCCTGCTTGCAGATTAAGCAGAACGGTTCGTTTGTACACAATTTTGCGGTGTGGTCTCCTTTGGTGCACTTCATACACAGACCCTCTCTGTTTGGTCCTTTACACTGCGCTTTAATATGGCCATGTTCCCAGCATCTGTAGCAGCGAGGCTCTTTTCTGCGCTCAATGATTCTACACTGAGTCCAACCAATCCTTATTCTGCCCATCTGGATTAGTGTATCAGCCGCCTTATCCTGCAATATCACTGTGGCGTTTTGTTTATTGTCATAGGTCGGGCGCAGTGCTCTTACTTCAAATTCTTGTATTTTGACCCTTGTTGTTTTGGCAATTGCTTCGGATATTTCAGTTATGGTGATAACCTCGTCCATATCTCTCTTAATTTCTTGCAAACCACCGTTCCGAATCTTAATCAACATTTCCATGGAATATTTTTTTCGTCTCCATGGAATGCTTTTGCAAAATGTCATTCGAAATACATAATCAACGATTGTCTATTGTCAATAATTACTCTGGCGAAGATGGTTTTAAGTCCAGAAGTGGTATCGGCTATTGTAGCTTTGATACAAGATGGTAGAGACCAAAGTTATGTAGCCAATAGAATTAGGTGTGCGCGAAGTACAGGGCAACGTGTTTACGACCGCTTTCTCGAGACAGGTTCCTACAGCAGGCTTCCAGGGACAGGTCCTCGTAGAAGAACTTCTAACAGGGACGTTCTCTTCATGGTAACTTTATCGCTAAGGAATCGACGTTTACCAGCAGTACAAATACGAAATGAATTACATCATGTAAGACGTGTAAAAGTAAGTGAACGAACTGTTAGAAGAAGACTAGCTAGGGGACCCGAGCTTAACAGTGGACATCGGCTCACTCGGATGCGATTTGCCAGAGAACACCAAAACTGGGATTAAAATTAGTAGAGTCGTGTATTATTTACAGACGAACCAAGATTTGGTTAACGTCTCCAGACAGAAGAGAAAGAGGTATAGTGACGAGCCGGTGAACATTATGCCGAATGTACATTCAGTCCCAGAGTAAGTTTTCAAGGAGGGTCAGTCATGGTTTGGGCCGGCATTTCTATGGAATCACGCACTGAGTTATATCTTATTCCCAGGAGAGCTCTCAATGCTGAAAGGTACATCAAGGAGATACTAGCAGATTATGTTGTTCCATATGCACAGTTGGTAGGAAATGGTTTTCTTCTTATTCAAGATAATGCGCGACCCCATAGTGCTCGATTAGTTAGAGATTACCTGAACAACTCTAATATCCCACAAATGTACTGGCCATCACATAGCCCACATTTGAACCCGATCGAGTATGTGTAGGATATGCTCTGTAGGAGAATTCGAAATCTAATACCGGCCCCCAGAACCTTGGATGAACTGCGTAGAGCACTCTCCGAGCAATGGGCAGTTATCCCACAGGAAGATATTAGTCACTTCACTGCCGAGAAGAATAGACACTGTCATTCAAGCTCGTGGGGGTAACACTCGATATTAATACTGTTGTCGTATTTTTAATGTCATTTTGTTGTGTTACTGTTTAATAACTTAAAATTTCTAAAGTAAAATAAAAATTAGTTCAGAATTACTAGTGTTTTTTTAAACATCATTATCTCTGACGGAAATAAAGCGATCGAGATGAATCAAAAAATAAAATGTTGAGAAAAGTCATACCTTAACAGCTAACCGCATTTTAAATTTTCTAGTCTGTTGAAAAGCTCCGCAGGGTGTTTCAAACCTGAGCTCAAAAAACAGCATATTGTTTTTCCTCGTATAATATGAAACCGGCACCCTTTCTTTTTCGTTTAAAATAAGTGACTATAAATCGATAAAATAACCTACAAATTTCTTAAAGGTTCATTAGAATCGGTTCAGAAACAAGAAAGTTATTGATGATTAAAATTCGTTAAAATATTGATCTGCCCGTTTTTCGTGCCGGTCAGTGTAGATCAATCCCATCAACTACAATATCCCAGTGTTGTAATGAAGTTATTAATCTTATGCGTGACACAGAAATAAACCACTTAATACATATAGACAGGATGGTACTGCCTAAGTACAAGGAATTACAGTACCTTAGCTGTATGAAGGGTCTAGAGGATATTATAGTCAGCAATAGGATATCTGTTATATCTGCCTATAGAAGACATCATGTATGTAAGTATGTTCGCCTATTGCATAACAAAGACGAAACGGACCTTTTAAACAGAACCAGATTTGAAATATACTCAGTTGTCGCAACAGCCGCAGCGCAACATGAGAACTCGACCTATGACAACTATTTTTCGTCTCTAACTGAGTCACATAAGAAAATAGCCACACTTGTAAAGAACTATCTATCTCTTAGAGATAGATAAGCTATTGATAATATCACCGGGAGATCGAGATGTCACTAGTATGACACCCAAGGAGAAAGAACTATTCCTCAAGACAGCAGTAGAGAATTTTGAAAACGATCCGGGAAGCAGCAGCTTCAAGACAATGTAATTACTTTACGAACAGGCAACTTAGGACCAGGTTCTCTAACCGCTATAAGCAAAATTCTCTCTTTTAATCTCGCCACATAACGTCTCATAGTTTTACTCCATTTATGTTTAAAATTAAGTACTTATAGTATTATTTAGTGTTGACTCGTCAAATTTATATATACGCATTACTGATTAATAAATTTATATAATTATTGTTTTAACCAACTGGATTTTATTCCAAAAAAGACCAGTCGACCTCTGGCAACAAAGGAACACGAGAAATGTGTAAAAACGTACAGAATCAGAATGTTTTCTTGTTTTGTTCACATCATTCAACAATTTTTTTGTGAACACTGTACCGACACTTACTTTTAATTCGCATTATAGAATACTCTTTAAAATTATCAATAATTTCGTTTTATTTGCAAGAAAAAATAACAAAAATAAAATTAGAAGCAAAGTTTAGAAATTATCATCGTGTGAGATAAATACTAACGCGCGAGTGCTGGCGTAATTTTTTCAGGCGCGAGTGATGCAGGGTTAAGAAACGGAATGAAATGGTTCCCACGAATCATCCAGATCATGAGCTCCTACTGTGTTTATTTCAAAGGTAGTGCAAGCTTAGCTGAATGCAGCATGCTTAACCCCGCCGATTACCTCAGAGCTTACTCGCCTGACCAGCAATAACGCTGCTCTTAACGTACTCAATACCCTGACACATATGCAGCAGTGTCGTGAAAACAGCAACACTCTATCTTTAAAATTAACGAGATACCCCGTAAAAGTATCGAAAATGGACACCCTGTACATAAAATTTTAATACATGGTGATACTGTCATTAAACATTCATTAGTGCCAATAGGACAGCTCTCAGATGAAGCTGCCGAGGCCCTCTCCTCCGAGGCGAAACTCCTCTCGAAGATTTGACAGAATAAAATGCAATAGACATATTGAAACAGGTTCTGATTTTGACAATTAGTTTGGGTTAGATAAAAATCTTAAATAAAATCTATTTTTTATTGTCCATGTGCATTAGACACGAAAACGTGCATATATTTTTGGCCAGAATTTTAGTGTAAATACTCCAATGTGCGACGTCATGTTAAAACTCCCACAACCAACGATGTTGGGGAAACAAACACCTCAACAATGCGACGTTAATACACATGTCGTGTATTAACATCGTTTTTTTCACCGTATAGGTTGGTGATAACACCCTGTATATACGTAGTATGATTGAGTCATAATTAAAATCCGAATAGATTTATTTTACCATTGCATTTCAGTTACTTCTTAATCCGAACCTGGATTGTCGGTAGAATAGATTCCATTATATGAAACAATCGCTGGAAAACTAGTTATCACTCTCCGTCAAGGAAAATGTTTTTAAACGTTAAAATCTAATATATCTTTGTCTCCGTCAATGTTGTGTAAACAACAATATGTCAAATACAGAATGAACATTTATCTAACCTCTCAAATGAGTTAATGAAATCGTCCACGCAGTTCCCGCTTTTCTCTGCACTAATGCAGAAATTAAATTTAGTCCCTTACGAGCATTCAACCCCAGGTATCGACCTGGAGTACTCGCGTTGCTTGAATTTGGCGCCAAGAGCATATATTAAGTGGTAGCTCTGTTTAGATTTTCTCATTTGTTTGCAGAGATATTTAGAAAATATCTCGTGTACTCTGATCCCCTATTCCAAACTTGGGTTTAGGGACTCTTTTGGATGTTCTTACGCATTTTCTCAAGAAAGAAACGCGGCATCGTCTCTCCTGTTGATGAACATTAAAGAAGGTAAAATGGCGTTTGGAGTATTGTAGTTAGACAAATCTGTTCCTGTACTCAAGATTCGAATCTTGTATTCCTTGTGAAGTTAAGTTGAGAGAATTGTAGAAGAAGCAAAGTAACAAGGTATATAATGAGACCGGAAAAACAGTCAGTTAGTTGAAATAAAAGAAAGTTTGATTAAATTCAGTAAAGAAAGAAGTTCACGTTAAATTAAAATAATGAAGAAGTTTTATTAGATATTTACTAATAGTTAACCTGATGTAAAGTATTTAGTTTTACGTGTAAGAGGATGAATGCGTGTAAGTAGTTAGGAAAACATTTTATATATTGATCATATTTAATGCAAATTAAATCCTGCATTATTAAAGTACGTAATACCTAAAAATATAACACATGTTTAAATTCACACCCTATGAATAAAATCCCACCAACCTATTTTGATACAGTCCACTAATTAAAGTGGTTAATAATTAAAAAGTTAATTAATATTTAAAAAAAATAATTGTTTATACCGACCATACGGTGTCCAAAGGAACTAATAGAACTGGTCCAATCTTTCATTTTGATATTAATCTTAATGTTCACAATGTTCAGTAAAGCAGTTACTTTTTAAAATCAAGACATAAGCGATATTTTTGCATCAATATATTATGTGAATCTTCTACCTACACTGACGTACAAATTATGCATAGAAAAATTTTGCTTATTCCTCTCTTATTGCTATTTTCAATTTTGCGTAAAGTTTTTCCTTTCTGTTATGACCAATTAGTGTTTGCTATTTTTAACCTTATTGATATGTTTTGTAGCTTTGCAACAAGATAAAATAAATATAACCATTTCGATGTTTCTCATAAGTAATGCGCATCAATGTATCAATTTACACCAGTGTGTATCAAGTAGCCCCACTACTTGTAACAATTTACCCCATGATTTTTGTTTAAATAACAATCATAATTTGTTCTTCCAAATTAACAATAAGCACGTATTGAACTTAAGAGATAGTAACTTCCATGACGTACCTACGTAGCAGTCATAGAAAATTAACCAGGCTCTTGTTACCGACGTTAAGAAAAAATGTATCAATGGCCCAATTCCCCCTATTATTGGCGCTGGTATCAACAGTTATGCGTCCATACAATTTAAGCCTTCATGCGTTACAAAAACAATGGATGGATCGCATTAAAATATACTGGAACACGTATTTTAATTACGATAAATCTTATCCCATTTGTAATGCACCAACCCATACAAAGTAAGAACTTGGAAGACCTGTAATAGGCAGGATCTTTCCTAGACGCTGTTAGCAAACGAGTTGTGCTGTTCGACAATTTAAAAAAAAATTAAGCATAATGATTTAGCTGAGAACCCAGGAGCCATCAATTTTTGATCCACATAAAGGTGGGTTGTCGTGCGTGAGCGTTGAATTGCACACGACTGAAACTTGCTTAAACAGAATTAAAGTGCCACAGATGCTGAATATCAGCTTGACTTCCCCTCATTTTTCTCGCCTCTTGCAGGAATGTATTTTTCTCTACGAGACTGTTGTAATTGTATGTGGATTCGCTGTGGGATCAAGGGAAGACCCTTCAGAGATGATGACCTCTGTCATTCTCGGTCCATGCATGGGTAAACAAAATTTAATTTCATAGGACCATGCCTTCTAACGGATTCGGTCTTATCAATTTTCTGCCTAAGCGTTATCAGTTCAATAAAATATGGACTTTATTCATTTGAAGCTTTCATTCAATTGTTTAGGATTTTTGGATCTGTGTGGTACCTCTCTATAACGCCTC
>JAEQML010082999.1:0-10630 GCA_016904865.1 Pissodes strobi | reverse complement strand
TCCCTGCCATAAGTCGGTAATCTTTGCAAGATCTTGCTTTTTTGGAAGAGTGATAAATGTGGAACGTAGCCAATCGATAGGGATCTGCCCGGTGTCATATATTTTGTTAAACAGGCAAACTATCATATCCAGGTTTTGCTTATTCAGTAGCTTGAATGTTTCCGCATACATCTCGTCTGGCCCTCGAGCCTTGCCACTTTTAATAAACTTAATTGCCTGTACCACTTCCGACTTCAGAATGCTTGGACCTATCAGCGGATCGTTTACTGCCTCAAGTGGTGTTTGAGATCTGATGTCATCAAACAGTCTTGCTGTATAGATCTTCCATGTACTTGGCAGTTCCTCTTGGTCGACCATGTGTCATTCTCTATAGACATGTTGTTTCTCTGTTGATATATACCAGCGATTTCTTTGATTTTCTTATGTAGGCGAAATGTGTCGCCTAGGCGGTATAGATGCTCGGCTTCAGCACATACTTCTTCCATCCATTTTTCCTTCGTTAGTTTGATTTCGTGGCGGATTTTTCTATGGTGCTGTCGATATCCATCTTGATCTCTTCGAACCTTGCATTTTCTTCGTTCCTCCATCATGTCTAATATGGCGGTTGTCATCCATTTCTTTTAGCTGTGGTCTTGGGCGAAGGAAGGAGTGTGCTGTTGGCATTTTTAAAAATGTCCCTTATGTTGGAGCAGGAATCCTCAGCATCGTCGGTAATTGCAGCGTTAGATATTAATATGTTGTTCATATAATAATTTAACATTTACATCTTTAAGTGTGGTAAATATTAGGTAGATTCCTAGCCGGCTTTTTTTTTTAGTTTGGAGAGTTTAAGGCAAATATTTGAGCATAGTGGATTGTGGTCTGAGTCTGAGGCTGAAATGTAGTAGTTTTCCTGATTAGGTTCCTGAACCGCCCGTTAATCATTATGTAATCAATTTGATTACGAACTATATGTTGGTCGGTGTCCTGTGGTGATCGCCAAGTGTATAGTCGTCTGTGAGGTAGCTTATACCAGGTGTTTGTTATCACCAGCTCATTTTCCTGGCAGTACTGCACAAGTCTGTTGCTCCTATCGTTTCTCTCTCCTAGTCCGTATGCTCCGATAATGTTCCCCATTCTGCCCTTTCCAACCTTGGCATTAAAGTTCCCCATTATTACTTTAATTTCGTTTGTTTTAGTTAGTTTCAATGCTTGGTCAAGCTGTTCATAGAACTTTTCTACATCTTCATCTGGATGGTCTGCGGTTGTTGCATATGTTTGAATTATATTGATGTCCACAGATTGTCCAAGCAATTGGATGAGAATAACTCTGTCGGAGATCGGGGCAAACGTTTTAACTGAGTTGTGCATTCCTTCATCCAGTAAAATCCCCACACCATTCCTGTGATTCTGATCCATGTTGCAGGAATAGTATGATATCATTTTGTTTGCTCGACACATACCAGAGCCCGACCATCAAACTTCGCTTAGTCCGAGAATGTTTATGTTCTTTTGCATCATTTCTTGGATGGTGTTTTGTAGCTTACCGATCGCAAACAGACTCCTAACGTTCCATGTAGCAATCCTCTCTATTCCATCAAGTCGAAACCGGAAGATTCTTCGCACCCCCTGACCATTTAAGGTCTGCCCGGGCCTGGGAGCCGTTTGATCTTGTTCTTTCGCCATGATAGAATTTCGGAGAATTTCTAGGGGAATATAATGCGGCAGTTTCCCTCTGGCTTTCCGCATCGCAGTATCATAGCATTTCTGCTGTTTCAGCTCCGCCTATGGAAGTCCAATGATAAGCCGGTCCAGGATCCATTCCCTTACGCCGTAACGTGGTACTGGGCTCGCTGCTACCCTGCACCAGGCTTTCATACTGGTCTGAAAGCTGAATTATCTCGTCCGGTAGACACGCCCGCCGTAGCGATGATCTTCATCTTCGCCATTTATTCCATTGTGATGTGTTGGAGGTTATACCGCCTCGTCTCGGTCGCCAGAGCCCCGTCTGTTATCCAGCAGGGTGCACCACGTGCATGTGGGGTTTGCAGTTGGGTCGGTGATTTCTTACACCCGTCACCCCTTACACTTTTGGGCATGCCTTGGGTTAGTTTTAGTTGGTTACGCTCCCGAAGCGAGCGCAGGTCCATGCGTCACTATCAGTGATGTAAAATTACCGTAATTTATATTTTTGGTTATTTACGGTGGTAATTTACGAGTGTTAATTACCCAAATTAATTACCGTGGTAATAAATTTGTGTCGTAAATTACTATGGTAAATAACCGTAATATATTTTTGGTAAATAACAATAAATTACTGTAATTTACCGTAAACTGCAAGTAAACTAATAATGATTTCCATTCGTAAATTAATGTAAATTGTGTATATTACTGTCCTTTGGAAACGTCCATTTGAAAAAAAAAAACAGAGACGCACCCACTGCACCCAGCGTGCACTAGTTTACAAATAAAACTTGCTATTTTTTCAAAGAAACTTTGTACATGTATAAAAAATAACTTGTCATAGTCACGTAATTATCACTTGGGAATTAAATTACGGTGTGTGTAAGTATCGGTGTAGGACAAAGAGTTGCTTCATTTGTTTGTGAATAAAGCATTGCTTTTTCCTTAAGTATTATTTAATTTTAAAACGCAAACGACACATACTAAAATGAATGACAAACCTCCGTATCCATCAACTAAATTTTAATTGTTGTAGCGTAGGTAAAATCTAAGAAATCCTTAAATTCGTACTTGTTAATATTTAGGTTAAGTGCCCTTTTAAGTAAGTACGTTAAAATTTTAGTTTGTGGAAACGCGGGATCCCGTACCTAAATACTAAGTATAAGAATTTTTTTTTATATGTGCATTTCACAATGCACTAAATGAGATCTCTAGATTAACTATTTCATCTATGTCAATTTCACTATCTATTTCAGAACAATCGGATTCATATTCAGACTCCGATAAAGATTGGAATGAAAACCAATAACGCCTAATATAGCGATATTAGGAGGTATACTATGCTATAAGTTATAACCAAACCATCGACTGTTAATTCTTAAGACCGGAGAAATACATATTTTAAACGATGTAACTTCACATTATTCGCGACAATCGACAGTAAATCCCGATCCGGCTAATAACCGGCAGCCGGCAGTAAATCCACGAACGCATACTGCTCATATTGCTGACAAACGTCGCTTACGGAAATATGGTAAATTACAACAAAATACAGTAAATAACGGTAAATTACGGTAAATAACGTTAATTATTTAGCACAAGAACCGGTAATTTTCTATGTTAATTACTAGTAAATTACGGTAATAAATTTCTGGTTATTTACGGTAAATTACCGTAAATTACCACGGTCATTTATCGGTAAATTACCAGTTCACATCACTGGTCACTATGCTATATTAGCCGCTTCTGATTGGTGGACTAACGTCATTTTCACGTTATCTGCGGTCAGTTTATTCCCAGGTCTAGTTAGTCCAGTGGTCACATTGTACGTTTGGAACGTAGACGATCCGCGTTCAAATCCCGTCGGCGGCAAGACATGTTTTCTTTATTTTTTTGAGGTTATGTGTGTTTCTTTTTGTAAATTTAGGGTAGGTTCAGTTAGTTTTGTCTGGTTGTGCTCCGGAGCGAGCGAAGAGAGCTGAGGGCTACGCGTGAAGAGTTAACAGTACTCTAAAGTGACGTTAACCCACCAATCAGAATGGGCTAATATAGCATAGTGGCGTAGGACTGTAAAGGATGCACATGCGTGTTCCCTCGCTTATCTAGCTCTGCACATTAACGGGCCACTTTTGTGTATTTCTATTATTTTAATTAAGACCCATAATGGACCTGTGGGGTGGATGTACTCTCGCTGAATACTGTCCTTATCGCCAGTAAATTCACGTTCACCATCGTCGCGAGAATAATTTTAATTCTGTGCGTTTTCCCGGATTTTAATCCTATGACATAGCCGAAAGAATTCTTTCGGCTGTGCCTATGATATTCCACGCAGTAGATGTCCAACATCAGGGCAAATTCATTGTGCGTTGTTCATGTGTAGGCACGGGTTACTGCAAACTCCCATTTAGAATTAATTAGAGAATACTAATATTTATTTATTTATTTCTTAAATTCACGGGTTACCCCCATTTTTTTACAAACAATACAAATGTAATATTAAAGCTATAATATCAAACCTACAAGATGACAACAAATAAATAAATAAATTTCCAAGGCTAGATAATATGAGTCTAACCACCCCACATACCTCATCACTCATCATCATCACTCAGCCCTTTGCATCCACTGCTGAATATAGGCCTCCCCCAATCTTTTCCACTGCCTCCTATCTTGAGCACTCTGCATCCAATTGCCTTCCATTCTTTTCATGTCGTCGGTCCATCGTGTGGGCGGTCTACCTCTACTTCTTCTAACGGCTCTCGGTCGCCATTCGAGCAATCTCCTCGTCCATCTACCATCGATCATTCGAGCATCATGCCCCGCCAAGTTCCATTCAAGGCTAGCGATCTGTGATATAACATCAGTAACACCAGTTCTCCTTCGTAGATCTTCGTTTTGAATACGATCCCGCAACGACACCCCGAGCATAGATCTCTCCATTTTTTGTTGAGTTGTTCTCAGCTTCCTGGCAGACGCGGTGGTCAGGGTTAAGGTTTCCGCACCGTAGGTCAACACCGGCAAAACGCACTGATTGAAAACTTTCAGTTTTAGTGATCATGGTATTTTTACACTAAATATAGCCTTCAGTCTTCCGTAGGAAGCCCAGGAAAGTGTTATTCTTCTTTTCAATTCACAAGTTTGGTTGTCTCTTGTTATTCTTATTTCATGATTCAGGTATACGTAGCTATTCACACGTTCTACCTCTTGCCCACCAACAGCCAAACTTTCACTAGGAACTAGGTTTGTCATGTATTCGTTTTTGAAAAGTTGATTTTCAAACCTATCTCAGAGCATACTTCCTGTAGCACCTGCCTAATATCTTTCAGGTTGTCTGATAGTATTATTATATCGTCCGCCAATCGCAGATTTGTTAGGTGTTGACTATCTATGTTTATACCCTTCCCTTCCCAGTTTAGTTCTTTGAAGGCATACTCCAGGACGGTGATAAAGAGTTTGGGCGACCGCACGCCTCTTCCCAAAGGAATTGTGTTGATGTTTTCGTGCCATTTGACCTTCATAGTGGTGTTTTTATATATATCATGTATTAGGCTAGTATATCGGTAGTCTACACGGCACTTTTGTAATGAATTCACGACTGCATCCCTTTCGACCGTGTCAAAGGCTTTCTGGAAATCCACAAAGGCAAGAACGAGTGGTCTGTGGTATTCGACAGATTTCTCTATTAGAGTTTTGATACTCTGCAGATGGTCATTGGTCCCAAAACCAGCACGAAATCCCGCCTGCTCTATCGGTTGGTAGAAATCCAGTTTATTTTCAAGCCTTGAAGTTATAATTCTCGTGAATAGTTTATAAAGATGGCTTAGTAGCTTATTGGTCTATAATTCTCTCTAGTTCAGCCATATCCCCTTTTTTATGGATCAGTATTACAGTGGCGTTCTACCACTTGTCTGGTATGGTGTGGTCAGAAAGGCACATATTGAAGAAAATTTTGATCTTCTGGAGTAGAGATGTGCCCCCAATCTTAATTGCGTCAACCACCAAATCATCCTCACCAGGAGCTTTGTTGTTTTCTGCTTTTCTTAGTGCTAGCCTTATTTCATCGATGGTGATTTCCGGTTATACCTCTGATCCCTGGTTAACTATTCCCTTCTTAGATGTTATTATCTCTAGCTCTATATTTGAGATATTGTTTGCTTCCTTTTGACTCTTGAATGGTACCTGATAGAAGTCCTCAACTATTCTCAGAATCTTCTTTCTATTTGTTGTAACTTGTCCCTGTTGATCCTTTACTTTTATCATTTATTTTTTTCCACTTTGGAGATTTCTGCGCAGTACTTTTATGCTCTTGTTGTTTTCTATTGTTAGTTGGACTTGTCTCTGATTATATGATCTGATGTCTCTTCTAATGGCTTTTGATACTAGTCTGCTTGTTTTTTTTTAACTGCTCAGTAGTGATCATCTCATCGCTTCTCATAGCTCTCCTTCTTTCCATTAGTTGTTTGGCTAGGACAAGCTACCAAACAACTCACATACCTACTGCCAGTTTATACATTTGATCTGTCTTTTAAAGCCAGTTAGGGTGCCACCAAAAACGCCTAATCTAGTTGATTAAGCAATTGAAGTTTTCTGTCAACAGGGGAGTGGCGGCCATAATTAGTTGAGTGGAAAGGAACGGAGAAGAAATTGAAGTTACACAAATGACGATTTGGAACATAAACCATGGAGAGGAGACCGAGACAATCCTTCAACCCATTAAGCAATTTATGACACAGCACAAATCAAACTGCAGGCGCCTCCTCTCAAGGGTTGCCAAGTTCAATCTGAGGAGCATCTCAGATCTGTCGTAGTCAAAGTTCACCTCCAGTCTAAAAGCAGCACATCGCAGGAACTTATTCTGTACTCCTTCAAACGAGTCAATATATGTCCGATATTCCGGTGACCCAACAATTGTAATATTCGAGGTTGGATCTCACGAGAGAGACTTAAAGAATCTTAGCTTTGTTCACAGTTTCTCATTACAAAGCCCAGAATGTTTAAACCTCTCAAGCAAATCTTAGACACATGATCTGCAAAACATAGCTTTTATCAAACCACATTCCGTGCTCCCTGACAACCCCCACACATCTGTGATTTTATATTTGGAATTGAACTTTTTATGGCCTCTGAAAAAGCTTATGTAACAACACTTCTTGACGTTCAACGTCAGGCCACTGGTCCGTGACCAATCCCAAAGAGCACTCAAATGACTCTGGAACCTCACTGAGTCCTCCCACTGCTCAATCGCCCTGTACATCTGCAAACATACTGACCGTTGAATGTTGGATCATACTTGCTATATCGTTGGCAAAGATACTGCATAGTAAAAGGGTACAGTGTGAGCCCTGAGGCACTGCTGACATAACCATAATTGGAGTGGAGACAAAGTTTTTAACTTTAACCCTCTGCAACCTACCTTCAAGAAAACTCTTCAACCATGCAAAGAGTGATTCAATTCCATAGCGCTCAGTTTTGCCAATAACAACTCAAAACTCACTGTCGAAAGCATTCGAGAAGTCAGTATAGACGGACTGTTTTCTCAAAGGTCTACCTTATATACCACCAAATTATCAGTGGTCGATCTCCCACCTGCGAAGCCAAACTGACACTTACTAATCATTCCTCTACACCTCCAAGCAAAAACTGTGTTCTGTTTATAAACACCACGCTAGTTACTAATATCACTGGGATTACCGGATTTACATATTGGGGTAATGAAGCTATGCTTCCAAATATCAGGAAAGGTGAGTGTTCTCCGAGATAAGTTAAATAATGTTTGCAATGGTTTGCTTAGGGTTAAAACACATTCAGTGGCGTAAATACCATAAGACAAGTAACCGCAATGCGGTGGGGCCCCCCGGGCTTTTGGTTTGACATCCCGGGAATCCCGTTTTGTTGACATATTTTAACCTGTTGCCAAGAGCATTACCTTACCATTATATTATAGTTTTAGTAATTGATACGCTAGTTTTTCCTACGTTTTAAAAATGAGTGACCACAAAAAAAATATAAAAGCGCCCGCAATTAAAAGAAAACTAAAAAAAGAATTGGAATTAGAGAAAAATTGCGAAAATGTTTTTTGTTCGACGGAATCGCAGTCTTAGCCAAATTTGCAACCATTTACGTCCAAGCGCGATGACATTGGGGACAATAATTATATTTCTTAAGTCCAAGATCACTCAGAATATTATTTGATTGGTATAACACAACTTCAGGTGGCTCAGCCACAGGCATCAGCACAAGCGACCTAATTTTTCTATGTGCTAAAACTAAAAAGTTCTATGAAGCTGAAATATAGGCAGAGTCCGTAATATCAAGTAAAGACACAATACTCGAAAGTGATTTAGGTCATTTTGTTAATAACCCATTAAGATGTAAATGTGAAAAAAACAAGTATTTGATGAATTAACTTTAGATCATCTTTTTGATTCCAGGGAATACTTTTGAAGTGAAAATTTCTTTAGGCGCGCTCTGCTTTTTTTGTGGGGGTTGAATGAAACCAAGCCGTCACGTAACGCCGTCACGTAACGCTGCATGTTCCCGTATAGGGAGAGGGCTGAAATTTTCAGGGGATGTAGCCGGGGTAAAAATCCTGGACGAAAACCGGACCCCGTACCCCACCCCGTTTGGCCAAGGGAGGGGGAGAAGTAAAAACTTAAATAATTAATTTCGGAAGAACGGGAAGAGGTACGGGTTCGAAATTTTTATGGTAAGTGCGCCACATGGGGGGACCACCTTAGATCATACAGGGGAAGCCGGGGCTCTAATTTAAGGGGGGATTTTGGGGTACCTCTACAACGAGGGCTCGGATCGAAATTCAGACAAACGATGACCCCGCTTGTTGACGTTTTCACTTCTATCGTGTGGTTTAAGCACACACAATTTTTTTTTAATTAGTGTTTTTTATCAGCTTTTTTTTTATTTTATTTATTATAAAGTCTCAGTTAACAATTAGGTTTACATAAGATATATTTACATAAGATAAGTGGTATCTTTTTGTTTTTGCAACCTAGAATTGTCAAAAATTCAACAAAATCTAAAATCCTTAAAATATTTTCAAATCATACTGCATATGCAAAAATGTTGATTTAAACAAATTTACATTGACCTATTATTATTTTTTACCATGCCGATTATATATGTGTCAGCTGAAGAATCTTTTAGTAAACTAAGTATTTAAGGAATCAAATAGGGCATGCAAGATCGATTTCAATATTTATCTTTAATTTCCGTCGAAAGTGAAGTTCCCAACAAATTAGATCTTAAATATGCATATGAATTTGAAGTGTGTAAAACGAGAAAAAATTAAAGTTAAACTAGCGAAATTTCATTAATATTTCCAACTTCGTTAATAACTACTACTTGGTTAAAATTTAAAGTTATTTTATAGTTTTGCTTTTTTTGGTAAAAAAGAAATATTTAGATGTTATATGTAAAATAAATAAGAAAATTAGAGCTAGTTGTTTAATTTTTATTTTGTATTTGTGATTTGTGACTCAAAGGGGGGCCTCCTTATGTATTTTGCGTTGGGGCCAAAAAATTTTAGTTACGCCACTGAACACATTGCAATGATTAAAACAGTTTTAATCATCTCCTGATAATGCTAACATGATTAGCGAAAGGCGCGTCGAGTGCAATAATTCTGTTTCGGTATTGTATAAACCTCCGTTTTAGTACGACATAGAATATTTTCCTTTTATCTTCCCTAATCTAATTCGGTTCATAAATAGCGAAACTGTCAAATTTGACATTTTTAACATTTATTTTTCCTAGTCCACTTAAAAAATTTCACTCAAATCGGTTCCTAAATAGCGAAACTGTCACATTTCACATTTTTTACAGATACTATGTCATAAAAATCGGCATATTTTGAGAATTACCCTGTATCTTCTAATCGAGCTTCTAATAAGTAATAAAAATATTGCATTTTAATCTTTACGGTCTAAATTTAGATTTAAATCACAGTATAAAATAACACTAACTTACCTTATTCAACAATATTATTCGAACATTTAGAATAACCCACAACACACCGTCGGCGTCGTCAAAGTATCCGTTACGTCTTATCACAAGCGAGATATTTTATTTATCACAAGCAAGATATTTTATTTATTGAGCGTTAACCGCGCCGATTCAGCGTCGGAATTTCATTATGTCGAGGTCACGAAATCCAATATTATCCGTATGCGCTGGTCGAGGTCACGACATCCTTATTAAGTTTCCATAAAAGTGATCGCAATAGCATTTTCAATACTAAAAATAAAGAAATGAGAATTAGGATATCGCTCTCTAATGTCAATCGCCGACAAAGTGTGTTGTTCGTACTTCTCATTAACCGAGTTTGAGGGAGTGTATACTCCACGAATGACTTCTTCTCCATCTTAATCTTAACAAAAGTCTGCTCAATGGCATCCGTACAAACTGTCACACTCCTAGATTTCAGAAAAGATGAAAAGGCTATCAACACACTTGACCTGCACTAGTGTTACTACTACGGCAAGTGCCGTAAGTTGAGATCAAAAATATCTTTTTTCATATGTCTTTAGTTGTGACGTTCGCAACGCAGTTGGATAATATATCATTACCTTCCTTAAATTCACACTCACCATTTTGTCGAGAATGATAAATATTCTCGACAGAATACTGAATGTGAATTTAAATGACGGTACTAACATACTATCAGAGACAAATACTATTCAACTGTGGTCACGAACAACACTACTTACGGGCGATTTGCCGATTTTAAAATTGACAACCATGTTATATTAGTAGGTATTTAACTATTCTGACATGAAAAATAAATATACTTCAATGAAACAAGATTCAGCTTCTTTGGAAAGTTTTAATAATAATTGGTTGTTTTTTTAAAACGCCAACGTTTCGGCACGGGTTTGTGCCATCATCAGGGCTAAAATAAAAACAAAGGATATGGTGCCATGTGTTCTTGAATCAGCAAAACAAATCATGGTGA
>JAEQML010082998.1:0-10630 GCA_016904865.1 Pissodes strobi | reverse complement strand
ATACAATTCTTAGAATAATTGCAGGCATTCGTCCATTCAAGCATAAAACTAATATTACAAAAGGTTTCTTAAAATTAGAAATATCTACTAAAAACTCTTGATTGTTTGATTAAAAAATGAGTTTTTTATCTTTCTTATTTTAATACTTTTAGTTCTCCAATTTAGCAACTTTCACACAGCATACCTTTTCACTATGACTGCTTTACCTGTCTCCAACGGGGAGAGATTTTACTTAGTTATTTTCCAAACTTGATTTTTGTGCTTACGGAAACCATACATCCAGCTGTCACTTTGCTTACAGAAATTCGACCAGGAATGTGAGTCCGCCATCTTATGTTCAATTTTCCAAAGGGGACGCTATCGTTCTGACTTCGAAGAATCGCTTAAAAAAGCCCAAAAGGAGGTCTTTGTCCAACCTTGGACAAAGATAACCGAGGTGCACTAAATATTCTCTAATATTTGTGCATACAAGAGAAATTGGCCCAAAAAGGAATTTGACCTTTGGCCAGCTGCTATTCGAGCGAACGTTTTAACTGAACTTTTAGAGGCTAGACGGTGACTGGACCGATCTAGAACATTTTAGTGGATGTAATTATTTGCCTCAAACAGAGCTAGGACATGGCTAGATGTTTTTGGCGCGGAAACTAGGAGAGCTGTGACTAGACAGATCCTACGCGAATGAGTGTTTGCTACGCACTGACTGGATTAATTTCTTCCCTTGAGCTAGTCGCCTAGCGGCAAAAAAAACATAATAAAAGTGGTCGGTGCACATACCGAATTCATTTGAAATTACAAGGGTAGAAACTGTTTTCTTTCTTTATTTGACACACTATTGTTCACAATGCTGACTGAGACAAAAATATATTAAATTGGAAACGATTACAAAAGTTTTCCTTTACGAGTGAAGAGTTGCTATATTGTAATTTATTATACTGACAGTACTTGGTTTACAGGTTGGAACTACAGGTTTGAACTAAGGGGTTTTGAAGAACTGGCATATGCTAATTTAAATGCACAAATTGGGTTGTACCCGGGGTGAAATAAATCCATTTTGAGTTTAATTATATCTCATTCATTCTACATACGTACAGGGTGTTATCACTCAATACTCAATTTATTCATGTCAGATACAAAGGTAATTGTTTACACACGTCAAGCAAAAATAAAGCAATATAAGACTAAACCTAATTTTAAAATGTAAACACAGTTACATGGTTTTAAAATAACACGAGCAAATAAAAATATAACTAAGATTAAAAACATTTTAACACAGGTACCTACATAAAAAAAAATAAATATAAAACTTGATAAAACTTTGCCAACAATTTTGCTAAAAATACCAAGATGACAATATTTTAAAATCTATGGTTAAGAAACTCTTCAGTTGAGTAAAATGCATTCTGAGATAGAATTGCTTTAAGCCTGCTCCCATACAGTTTTCTAATATTTAAGGGAAGATGATTAAAGAACTTTACAGACCAGTACTCAGGACCATTTTGACACCTTCTGAGTCTTCTGTATGGAATGACAATGTTCTGGGTAGCTCTAGTGTTATGATCATGAACATTCACAATTAGAGTGAATGTATTGAGGTTCTTCTTTATGTAGAGAAGGTTCTCCAAAATATAGAGAGATGGCAATGTGAGAATCTTGAGAGATACAAATGCTCCCCTGCAATCTGCACGGTAGCCCAGACCAATCATCAACCGTATAATCGTTCTCTGAAGACCAAATACTCTCTGCATCTCAGGAGAATGCCCCCAGGCAAGAATTGCATATGAAATATGGGACTGAACAAGAACATCCATTGATACAGAGATTGCAAGGTTTCTGACAAGATACAGGGATTTTGCCAGTTTTTTAGCAACTTGATCAATATGAGGACCCCACTGCAGCCTAAGATCCAGCATGATGCCCAAGAAGTTGGTCTCAGAAATCAAATCCTGACAGTCAGTCATATCACGCATTGAGAATACCACTTGTTTGGTTTTTATCCATGTTAAGTTTTAATTTATTTGAGCAAAACCATCTTTCAGCCTTCGCCCGCGCCTCCCCCGACCCATAAACCGAACCAACCAGGCTTTCATCAGCAGAGGAGATGGTTGTGTCGTCAGCAAAGAGTGTATAACCGGAGGGCTCTTTATTTATTGGGAGATCATTGATATAAATTAAGAAAAGGCCCCAATATCAACCCTTGTGGTACTCCAATTTGGATACTCCTCCTCTGACAACACAGAACCAATCCTTACCATCTGGCATCTGTTTATAAGGTATGATCTAATTAGAAGAGTGCTGTTTTCATCAAAGTTATAGTGCTTAAGTTTACTCAGCAACAGATCGTGGGAGACGCAGTCAAAAGCTTTACTCAAGTCACAAAATAGTACTGTATTGTACTTCCTTGTATGAAATGTTTCATTGATTTCAGAAACCAATTTAAGAATTGCCATAGTGATATTTCTTCCTCCCCGAAATCCAAACTGACAGCCAGAAAAAAGAGAATTATTTTCAAAGAATAGGGCTATTCTGTTGGCCACACATTTTTCAAATATTTTGGATACTATTGGAAGCAGTGAGATCGGCCTATAATTCTCTTGAAGATCATGGTCCCCTCTCTTGAAAATCGGAATCACAACTGCCTTTTTTAAGCTATTTGGAAACACATTGCCAGCATAACATAAATTTATTAGTTTAGTAAGAGGCACTATCATGCAGTTCTTAATGCTTTTTATTAATTTGACGTTGATTCCAAAAATATCATTACTGTTTGTGAGTTTTAGGGCATTTATGATATCACGTATTTCATTAACGGTAACCTCTGAAAAAGAAAAAATTTGGTTCGGGGTAAGTCCCTTTAAGTTCACTTGATGAGGTTTTGTATTTCGGTGCTGATTGATAATTTTCCATGCGCAGCGGCCTGGGTTCTTAGATCTAAGAAGCATGTTGTCATTAGCAGCAATTTTTGCATTTTTAATAGCTTTTCTATAAACTGTTTTTCATGCAATATAATGATGTTCGAGAACACCACTATATTGTTTGTTTATGTATCTTAAAAGTCCCAGATGCTGACGCATGTCTCTTAATTCATCATTAAACCAACTTTCATTCCTGCCACCCTGGTCAGATCTAATTTTAAAAGTTTTTTCAGGGAATGAGCTTAGATAAGCCTCCTTCAATATTAAAAGAAACCTATCAACCTTCTGTTCAACATCAAGAGAGTCGCTAGAAACAAAGTCCCAAGATGTGTCACTTACCCTACCATAAAACAAGTGTAGGCCCATTTGAGTTATTGGCCTACAAACTTTGGTTTCAGTCCGGAAGCCATTGACAACCTCCACCTGTACCTCAATCTGTTGAGCCCTGTGATCGGAAATTCCAGTTTCCATAACCTCAGTAAACCCGACATCAATGACTGAGTTAACAAAGATGTTATCTAGACAATAGCTGTTACGTGTAGATTCAAATATGGTTTGCTTCAGTCCAAAGCTAGTGAACATGTCACACAGTTGTTCTGCAGAATTGTCAGCCTCACCAAAGTGGACATTAAAATCTCCCGCAACAATCACACTACCACATCTCCGAGCCCCGCTCAAAACCTCTTCCAGGGACTCCATGAAGGTGTCAAAGATACCTGAGTGGGACCTATATACTGTAAAAATAGATGTTTTTAGAATTTCAATGTATATGGAGCAAAACTCGAAACATTTATCAATATTCCTACCAAAATTATTAACCACAAATTTAGAGAATCCCTAATAAAAATAATTGTACCACCACCTATGCCATCTTGTCTTGTGGAATAAGATCCTAGCTTTAAACCTTGGATGTGCACCGCATTTATTTCGTCCTCTTGCAACCTATGTTCAGTAATGCAGAGTATATCCAGTCTTCGATCTATAATAAAAGCTTCCAGTTCTTCAATCTTGTTCCTCAGAGGACGAATATTAATGTGTAGGACCACTAACCTTTTGTTAACCTCATGTACTGGAGGTTGTTATACTCTCAGTTGCAGCGGCTTCTTTGTCCTTATATTTTGGCTGTGGATATTGATAAAATGGTTCACAAACGTTTCAACTGGCCACATATCTCCACTGCCTATCTCCTCTGCAAGTTCCCTAGGTACCCCTAACCTAAAGGAACTCCTAAAGTTGTCTTTCTTAGTTTTCATTCTATCACAGATGCACTTTTTATCGATTTTTTGGCTTCTTAGGTAATCCAATATATTCTGTGAACTTGTGCTGGGTGCAAAGCCTGAAATGAAGAGCCATGTATAATTATCGGCGAGTCGTAGGGATGCAACCTTTTCTTTGGTTCCCATTTTTGGCGGCTGGCGGTTTTCGTTGTTTTTTCGGTATTTTTTCTTCGTAACCTCAGTCCATCCATTGTTTTTATCGTTGATTTTGCTGCCATTTTCAGAGTTTTAGCTTTCCACAGCAGCAGAAAATTCTTCTGTCAAATTTGCCTCAGCATCAATAATGTCAACACTGTCACCTACCGCTCTCTCTCTCTCTTCTGTTTATGGCCTAACCAGCACTAAGGTCAGAAACTTCATAAGGTGTAGGATTTTCGGAATGTAGGACTTCCAACATGAGTATATGTTGCAGGTGGCGCCATCTCTGTTTCTTGAAAGGTATTTACCTGATATTCAGAATTTAGGACTTCAATATGAGAAAGCGTCTTATCTGTCGCAGGTGGTGCCATCTCTATTTCTTGAAAGGTATTTACCCGGTCAGGTTCTGCAAGGAAAACGTGATGATAACCCAACATGTTTACTTTTTTCTAACCTTAGATTTTCATCCTTTCTCCTAGTTTTTCTTCTAATATGTCAATTTCCCATTTGAGGAGTAAATTGTTTTCTTCTAGGGTCTTGGTCTTACTATACAGCACTTCTACCAGTTCCTTGAGGTATCCAATTTCTTTGTTTGGTTCTGCGAAATTCGAGGTTAGGGAATCAGCATGATGCTCCTTACAGATTAACCGGGTATCATCCAGTATTAGAAGTTTTTCAGTCCAATCTCTTTTGGCACATGATTTGTGGTAAACTTTCCCGCAAGTTATGCAGACTAAAACACTGGTTTGCCTTTTTTTACAACACGATAAATTCGTTTTTTCCGCGGACGTACTTTGCCGATCTTCATCTTGAACTCATCACCAAACTATACGGTGAAAAACGATAGTTTCTACAAGTGTTGGGGTGTTTCCCCAACACTTACTAAACAAAAAAACCTTAACATTCAAAAATTAACTTATGTAGAAAGTTTCCGTTCTTAGCCAAAGTATTGATTATAGAACCCAAACTAAATTTCCCAAATAAATTCCATTTAACGCTCATAACGAGGAATGATTCTAGCTTCTCCTGCCCTAATCGCTGTCTTAATCTATTTAATATTATTTTGAACTTACTAAAAACCCTTTCGCAGCACAGTTGAGTGCAAGAGAGAGTCAATAGATTTTTATAGGCGACATACAAATTAGAGTACGCCGCAGAGTGAAGATTATATTTTTCTATATTTTTTAAATAATAAACAAAACATCCCCAACAAGAAACGTTTAAATGGAAATGATTTTTAAGTCAGCTCTATTTTCGTCTTCGAAATCGTAATCGACAGAGCTTGCGCTACTCTCACCATTCCTATAAGAATTTTTGGTTATCTTGCATTTGTTTTCGAGTAAATGATGATCGATCGTCTGAAAATGTTTAATTTTAAAATTTTGCGCAAAGCCAATACGCTTATCCTTGATTAAAGATTCTCAGTGAAGTTGTCCTGGTGAAGTTTGAATTTCTTTAAAAGTTTCATGGGTCGAAATAGTAAAACTGTTCATTGGTTGTTTTTGATGATTTACAAATCTGTTTTTTTAATATTGAGTTACTTGTTTAATGTTTCAATCTCAAACTTTTTGGGTGTTGCTTTAGAATTAATATCATTGCTATCATCGCACTGCTCACCACGCATTTTTTGTTTTTTCGATTGCGAATAGCAGGAGATTCTGTTTCCATGTAAAACATAACTTTTAATAAGCTTAAAATGAGAATAAAGTGATTGGCAATAAAATAATTTTGATATGAACAGCGTGAGGTACTTGATATTAATCGTTGTGAATCTTGTGTCGTTAGCTATTTGCAAATATCAAGTTATTATAAAAATATAGAAAGAACCCCACCCCTTTGTTCATATAAAAATTAATTTTTTGTCAAACTATAATTTGATTTTTATTTTATTTAGAAATAAAAATCGAATATGTAAGAACTATTTGTGTAAATCGATTTCCATTAAAATATACAAGGTGGCAAAACTTTAAAAATCAGTTTTTTGGACATATGTATTTTTTATTTAATGTTCAATCGATGTTCTGATTAGATATTTGGATAGCCCTAAAAAAAACTACAAAAGACATGTTTCTGCATTTCTATTCTAACCCAATCGAACGTCTAAAATTTGAGTGAGCCTCTTTTCGCTTGCATGATAAGTATGGGGTTATTGATTAGGGTTTAACCATCTACTTATCTTTTTTATTTATATGAGAGGAAAAAAACGAATGTTTCAGCTGATTATGTGCAGGATGTTTTATAGAATAATATATGAATTAGAGTATTTCATTAAAAAAATATATATTTTTTATATTCCTTTTTTGGCCTTCACCAGTAGGTATACAGCCAGGACTAGTTTCTCCGTGAACGAACTGCGAAACAAATCGCGTCGAGGTGTACCCTCTGTCCAGTCTTAAAAATCACAGGACTTAAACTCTTCTCGCCCCCGGGCATCCGAGGAGCTTTAACATTGAAATGATGCCTCGGATAAAGAGGATAATGATTAAAAGTAGGAGAGATAATTATCAACCTAGAGTTATATCTTTATGTTATTTTCTTTTAGAAACTTCACGATTATTCTAATAACTGAATTCTTTGGGTTGTGTAGTAAACTGATACCGGTTAGGGTTTATATTGTTACACTCGAAAAGTATATGTTGCAGAATACCCAGCTTCCCGCATTCACACTCCGGGGAGTCTTTGACCCCCCCAGTCTGGACAAAGGCTGATGAGTTGATCAGTGTCCTGTTCTCATTCTTATGATCACTGGTATGTGTCTCCTGTCTATGAATTCCGTTAAGCAATTCAATTATACCAGGATTTTCTTGGAATTCTTGAGTTATATTGGAATATTTATTTCCTTTACTTTCCAATGACCTTCGCCATGATACATTCCAACTTTTAAACTGGTTCTCCTTTATATCGGAAATATATTCCTCACCATCCAATTTTATGGGATAATATTCTGCCGATGTTAGCAAGTCGATTCGCCTCTTCATTGCCCTTGATACCGGCGTGTCCTGGTATCCAACAGAGCTTTATTACATATTTGAATATATTTTGGTAACTTCGATGAAGAATTGTATTTAAGGTTTGGGCAGTGAATTCCAAAGCCTGCTTCCTTAGACTCCCTATCTACAGAAGCATCAGTATAAAAGTGATAGATCGATTCTACTTCAGTATTTTTAAAAGCCAGACATTTTTCTTTGAAGTTTGTCTCTTGCTTGCCTATCCTAGCCCTCATTATAGGCACTGTCATCATCTGATATATCCTATCAAATGTGTAACACGGCAGTTTATCATATGTTTTCATGCCTTCTTCATATCTCTTCAAATACTTTTAAAAAATATGGGGTTTCCCTTCCTATACCCGGTAGTTCTATTTAGTGCGTTCAACTCTTTAATGGCTTTTATCACAGGATTGTGTTCTATAAAGAATTTTTTTAAAACAAATTTTTTAACCATTTTTGGATGTAACATAAAGCTGAATAGCATATTATGGTAGAATGGACGTATCCAAATACAAAAATGAGAAAAAAAAGTTGTAACACGTAAGGTTTTCTCGTTGCATTTATAGAACCACATTTAATGTTACAAAATCTGATGTGTATAAAAAAACTTTAAATTTTTTTTAACCGTATATATCGACTTTATTTAGTTTTACACCTATTAAACCTACTTTACATTTAAGAAAAACACAAAGATTAAAAATATTGACTTAAAATACTAATTAAATTTTATTTTTTCCTTTTATGAGGGGTCATATCTTATCTCTTCAAAAACCAGCAGTAATCACCCATCATGGCTGGATCGCATCGTTCTTGAAAGCGAATTTCCATTGTCCTAATATCTTAGTGGAATCTTTCACCTTGCTTGTCACTGACAGCTCCCAAATTTTCAGGAAAAAATGACAGATGTGAATGGAAGAAATGAATTTTTAATGACATTCGGGCACCACGCGATTTGTAGGCATCTAAAAGTTCATTCACTAACAGTTGGTAGTTTGCATCCATATTGTTGCCCAAAAATCCTCTTACAACACTAATAAATGG
The DNA here is from genome assembly GCA_016904865.1 of Pissodes strobi. Taxonomy (NCBI): domain Eukaryota; kingdom Metazoa; phylum Arthropoda; class Insecta; order Coleoptera; family Curculionidae; genus Pissodes; species Pissodes strobi. The sequence goes on along the minus strand of JAEQML010082998.1, from coordinate 2,272 downwards.
GTTCCATGCTCTGAGTTCCTGCCTGAAAAGCTTCTCTGTAAAATTAACGTCGTCCAGCAATTTTCTGATTTCTGGTCCAATAAAAATGCCTTCCTTTAATTTGGCATCACTTAACTTGGGAAAGACTTCTTTTAAATATTTGAATCCATCACCATCTTTATTCATAGCCTTCACAAAGTTTTTCATCAGCCCAAGTTTAATGTGAAGAGAAGGCAGAAGGACATTTTGGGGTCTACATGAGGTCCAAACTTAACATTGTGAGATCCCGGTTGAAATTCACTTCTTTCTGGCCAAATTTTTGTTATATAATGCTGATTTACTGCACGACTGTCCCATAGGCAAATAAAACAGCAATATTTTGTAAATCCTCCCTGAAGTCCCAGAAAAATTCCTATAACTTTTAAGTCTCCACATATCTGCCATTTATACGTGTTGTAGTTTATTTTATCAAAAACAGTGCGCATATTTTCCTAACTTTCTTTCATCGTCACTGAATGGGCAACTGATAGAGAGGGTTTTAAATTTCCATTATGCAATAACACAGCTTTTAAGCTGTATTTAGACGAATCCATAAATAAACGCCACTCAGAGGGGGAATGCTCAATATCAAGTTCCTGCATTAAACCGTCAATATCAACACAACGAATTTTCCATACTGTAGAATGCAGAAAACGGAGCATTTCTTTTTCTGAAATTCGTAATTTTCGATTCGTTGGCTAATAAGTTCCATTTCTGAAGACGGGAACCAAGAAGTTCTGACTGTTGCTTTGATACCCCCAAATCACGTACTAAATCATTTAACTCACTTTGAACCATTAAATTTGGCTTGCCGGAACTGGGACCTGGAGTGAAAGTAGGGTCGGTGCACTGTTCTTCGGAGTTGCCTGATAATGCGTTGTCTCCAGTATCTTCCAAAACAACATTTTGCGGATCTAAAGGTGCGATCGGCACTGGTACATCTGCATTATGAGGAACAGGTCGCATTGCAGACCGCAAATTTGGATAGTCGATCTTGTGCTTTCCCTTTTTGGAATAACCTTCAGTCTTTGTCAGGCAAAAATAGCAATCGTCTAAATGATTAGTGGGTTCTCGCCATACCATAGAGACTGCAAAAGGCATGCTTTTTCTCTTCCCATTCATCCACTGCACCAATGATACGCTACAACTAACCCAGCACACATGGGGAGCCCACTGCTTGTCTTGATCTCCAATTAAAACACCAAAATATAGCAAGTAGGCTTTTTTAACACTTTCAGAAAATGGCCTGGCGTGTGTTTTCACCATAAATTCCCCACAAATATAACAAAATTTGTCAGGAGAGATTTTGTAACTGCGGTGCGTGTATCTCGACATTTCCGTCCTTAAAACACTTTCTTATCTACACACAGAGAACCTCTCACTTCGAAACTCAACAGAAGATTGATTTCTAATCTTAATTTTATGTCTACTATTGTAAACAACATAGTTCAGGTACTTTTTATGTTATAAAATGCATCATTTATAACCGTCCCCTCATTACATTGATTTCCCGCTCGACAACCTGCAAATGTAAAAGGGTCTTATTGAGCTATTGAAAAGTGGTACGTGTTAGGGCTTTAGGAATATTTTTCCAATTATTAGAAGGGTATTTCCATTTTAAAAATAAAGATCTGCTTTGTGTTACTAAAATCTTGTCGACCTGTGAATCTTCTGAATTCTAATGACATTTCACTAGTTTCTGCTAACAGGAGATTCGTTGGAGTTTGTTTTTACATTTCTTAGTTGTTGGGTTTATCAATTGGCGTCCATAGTCTAGATGGGATCTTACTATTCCCCTATATATTCCTAACAATACTTTTGGGTCCGCACCCGACCATACTCTCGTTATCGCTTTCATTATATTAATTCCTTTACTGGCCTTATTACTTATTGTATCTATATGCTTCATCCAACTTAGCATGTCAGTAAATGTGACTTCGTTTCTCGAACCCATGGGATATCTTCCCCATTTTACTTTATATTGTCCAAAGGGATCAAGTGCTTTTTTGGTTCAAAAAGCATTGCTACGCTTTTCTGTTGAGACTTGAAGATTGAGTTCCTGAAGATATTCTGCTGATAATGTGCTATTTATTGCGTCCATAAGGTCTTTTACGTCCTTGCCTCCTGCAATGAGAACCAAGTCATCAGCATCATACTGTAATAGGTTTAAATTTCCTTACATAAACTATGTATTTTATGAGTATATAAATTAAAAAGAACTGGGCTCAACGGTGACCCTTGCGCTATGCCCACC
>JAEQML010082997.1:0-10631 GCA_016904865.1 Pissodes strobi | reverse complement strand
GTTACCATTATAGGTATATAATACATACTTGCTTTGCCCCAAAAAAAGCATTTTGTTTGTCTCATTGTTATTAAATAAACAATATTAGACAAAATTGCACCTACCCTATGGTCGGGTAAGTAAATTACAATATATTTTACTGCTTTCGGTACAATTGTACCAACAACAACAACCCATCTTTCTTTGAAACCTGTTCGAATTGATTGGTATTTAATGAAGCAAAGCTCTGGTTGGAATCACAGACTTGTTTTAAAACTTGTTTTTTACCTTACACTATGTTGCCGGCTTTTAACATTATATTATCGATCTTTTATATACTTTCTTGTATATTTCAATTAGCAATTTAAATGAACCTACTGTGGCACATTATATCCTCTAATATTATTATAAACCTATTGAAGAGAGAGTAAGAGGAGTTAACTCGTTTGCATTAAAACCTTATGAAAGAGAGTAGGATTGATGTTGGTTGTATAACCGCGTTGTATTTTATCAAGGTTGCACTATAGGGCAAGTCAACACTTAAGTCCTATACCTGTTTCTTTAAGGTGAAAATGGATAGGATATAAATGAAAATTTTAAAGGATAGCACAAACTTATTTCATGATGAGAGTGTTTACACATAATTCAATGAGATTGCAAAAAAAATCCTTGTCATTCCTCTTTCCATAATCTCTTATTCTATCTACTCTTCTCATTAAGCAGTGTCCTATTTCAACTTTCCGCCATAAGTGTAGCAACATCTGTATATTTTAAGGAATTAGTTTCATTTCTAGTTTGCAAATAATGTTGTTCTTGCCAGCTCAGATCATCATTCAATTCATTCCTTTAACTTTCTCTCGGTGTTATATTATGTGATCCTTTTTCCTTTCTGCATCACGCACGTTCCTTTCCTTTTACGCAACCTTAAACAACTATAAGGAGTGTAAAATACGATTTTTCTTTTGTAAGTTTTCATTATCCCCGATACCTGGAATTCTTTTGTCAAATTTGTTGATAATTTTGTTCTTTTTGCTCGATCATTTGTTCCCTTTAGTTATAGCACACGTGGGGGTGAAACACCGTAAGTAGAGTATTTATAACGGAGATAGCTTCCCACCACTCCTCTTTTTCAAGGTGACCTTGAAGTACATCTCCTCCACTTAACTTTGAATGTTGGTGACGTAATTTTTGAATGCCCTTGTGAATTTTTGAAGGTTGTTGAAGGTCGCGCTTTTAACCTTGGATGCTTTGGTCTTTAATATCGTTTGAAGGTTGTTGAAGATCATTTTGTTTGAAAGTCAGTGGTTATTCTTTCTTCTCATTAAGCAGTGTCCTATTTTGAGCGTATTTCTAATATTTTATTATTTTAAAGAATTTGTTTCATTTCTAGTCTGCAAATATTGATCGTACCTGCTCAGATCTTCTATCAATTCATTAGTTAAACTCGCTGTTATATTATGTGATATTTTTCCTCTCTGCATCATGTTTATTTCCTTAAAGCTCAATTTCAACCTTTTACGCAATTTTTCTTTTGAGAGTTTTGTTTTTCGCCGATATCTTTAATTCTTTTGCCATATTTGTTGATAATTTTGTTCTTTTATATCGACCATTTGTTCGAATTAAGTATAGAACACATGAAGGCGAATCACCGTAAGTAGAGTATTTACGACGGAGATAGCTTCCCACCACTCCTCTTTTTCAAGGTGACCTTGAACTATATCTCCTCCACTTGACTGAATGTTAGTGAGATCATTTTTGAATGCCCTTGTGGATGTATGAAGGTCATTGAAGGTCACGGTATTGATCTTGGCATGGGATGCCTCTGCTCTTGCAGGTTGCTTGAAGGCTGTTAAAGATAATACTGTTTGAAACTGAGTTAAGGACATTGTGTGCCCATGAATGACCTTGATAATATTTCAAGTACACTTGATCTTGAGCGTTCTTGGGATAATTGGAAGTTGGTCGAAAGTCGGGGTATTTTTGACCTTGAAATTGTGTCGATGTTGGTGGTGCGAAGAGTTCAACCATAAAGACCTACCAAAAAAATTGAAGTATTTTTGTTGCTTATCAAATAGTATATTTGGATGTTTTAAATTGGCCGCATTAAATATTAAATTATAGTTATATTAACTAGGCAGTTATGCTTATTGCTTTCATCATTACTCACCCACATTTAGTAGACCAAACGATGGCAGGTAAAGATTGATTGATTGAACAGATATCACGTCTTCAGGTCGTTTCCTGGCAATTTCTGTGATTTTTTTACGTCCTTGGAAACAGGATATTCGAAAGTATTCTTTTTATTTCATGATCGATCAGAGTAAAACCTAGCGGGGTGTCGAGAGACAATCCGAAAAACAGCGGAAGAACCTTTGAAGCCACGAGGGGCACACTTCGTCTCTTTTTAGGCCACGGTCACAGATTTTATTAGCGCTAAGGTTTTCCGACACTGTAAACGAGCGAAAATACTTAATTGTTGTTTATCCATCACATTCGTGTTTAGCTCGGAGGCAATTTTTTATTTATTAAATATACAATTGAGAGTTTATGATAAATTACGATAGATTATAGCACAAGTAATTGGTCGAAAACATTATAACCCAAACGTGTAATAGGATATATAGATATTGGAAGTACCTAAGAGTGATCAATCCCTTAAAGCAGCATACTAAGGAAGCATAAGTTTCCGTTTACCTTTTTTATTAGAAAGCACTAATCAACCCTAGAAACATTAACTTGGGAACATAAAAATCCGTGCCAATCATTAAAAATTAATATTCATTTCTTAGTGTAAGTTCATTTGAGCTATGTAATCTCTAGACTAAAAGTAACGCGTTCCGACTGAGACTTTGGCCCCAAGTAATAAAGGACGACGCGCTGTCGGAAGGCATTTCCGTGCACCAAAGTTAACCTATGTCAAGGGAAACTAAATTTAAGTCCACGTTGCCAACATATAACCTTCTGATCGATACGATTATCTCTTTTTTTGTGCCAGTAGTAGAACGAAACCGATTCATTCACATTAACAGTAAAAATTGTGACGAAATTTTGTGTTATACAATCCCAAACTTTCCTCTTGCATCTTGAAGTCGACGGGAGTGAGGCAATGATTTATAAAATGAAAATTTTCTCTTAAAACCGGAATTTGCTAAATACTCTAGCATCAAATATTTATTTAAAATTTAATAAAGCGTTGAATTTTACGTAACTAGGTGGTCCAAATGTGACCCTCATTCACGCTGGCTATAGCCTAACCAGTGTTAAAATGATTGAGTTGCACGTATCTGCGAGAATAAAAATATTCAATGGGAGCAAGCTCCGGTAAACGGGATGCCTGTTCATTGCATTGACGGCTGCTGCTGCCCTGCACTTTTTTAACACCCAATTAAATGCAAATCCATACACACATTTTTAAATTAACGAAATACGTTAATTTATTTTAAAATATCCCCAAAATACCAAATGAGAACCTTCAATTTGACAATGGCTTAATTGGCGACAGCATCCATTATTCAGATGTTGTTATTAGAATTAGTCAATGAGAGTAAGGTCGGATGAACGAGTGGCCCGACAGTAGGGATACTATGGGGATTGAACGCCCTCCGCCGCAGTGGAGGTGTGCAGTAGCAAAAATCGCGGCAAAATGCGAGGCAAAGACGATACCGCTGAACCAACTGAACCTTGAAGATTTACTGTTTAGAAGTGTATATATGACGCAATAGGGGTTATGTTGATTTAATAATTCGGTCCAGGCTAAGCTAATGCCGTTTTACTTTAGATCACCACGTGACCTACTCCATCTACCCCGTATCTAATGATCACATCATGCCAAAGAGGCCTAACCACTACTAAGGGAGGTAGTTTTAGGGGCCAGTTTAGCTTAGCCTTATGAGACTCTATACTAACATACCACCAATATTTACATCATATAGATAGCGGTCCAAAAATGTGTATAAAATACATTAATTTCAAACCAAATAAAACGCCATTTGAAAATACATACCAAATACATTTACCCAGTATCTTAAAATTACATAAAATTCAGTTAACATAATCACAGTTATTTTTCCAATAGTATGTGTGGTCATCGCATTTATTTAAGCAACAAAATAAAAATGTGTATGAAAATACATGGTTCCAGTCGGTCTGTAAAAATCTAATTTTTGATAAACAAAAACGATTTGCAAAACAAGCTTACATTGTATTAAAATGTAGATGCAAAGTTCTTATCAAATTATGTATTTAAGAAATTTATTATCTACCAGCTAAGCTAAAGGTCAGATGTAATTTAAATAATATGTCGACAATATGTTTTGAATAAATTATCTCTCTTCTGCGTTAGCGAAGATTACGGCTAATAATATGAATAAATTATTCCTTCACCGAACCAACGAATGATACCAACCACACCTACGAATATTACCTATCGAGATGATATAAATTCGGAAAATATCCTAATGTGAACACAATTCAGCCCAGTTCTCTCTAAGCAACACAACTCACGATCTCCGGCCTGTGACTCTGATATTTTGTGTTTTTGTGGTGTTAATAAATAAATTATATCAACTTGGAATTAATCATGTAAAATAAGTTTCAAAATACCTCAAATTCCAAACGAAATATAAAAAAATTTATTGAGACAAAATAACGATATGCCTTAGTAGGTATGAAGTTACTTGTGCCAGAGCACTCTCTGGCACTTTCGATATCGATTCACTAATCGATATCGACCATTGACAGTTAGGTATGCCTACAGCTTTAGACAGGACTGGTTTGCGTACGGACTTGTCTAAAGCTCCATACAAACCGGTCTAAAGTTGTCTAAAGCTGTATACAGATGTCTATGATATATCAGTATATTGTTGGGTACAAATAACATCATTCCTACCTACTTATACTTGTTATTCTTTGGTGCTGCTTATTGAACTATACTTTACACCTTACATATACAGTGTCTTCAATTATATAGTGAACTACTAAAAAGCATAAACCTACAAATTAAATATCACTTGGTCCTAAGTTTGAACTTGAACTTGGTCCCTCTCAACTCCGCACATCTAACTGGGTACAGCACACAAGTGCGTACACTTCTAGTTCTATCCCACAACCTCAATATCTGTGAACACCTGTACATAGGTACAGGGTGATCAGGTCCTCACCTAACCTGGTTGTATATGTACATAGGTACACGCCACCCTAGAGTCGTGACAGTATGGAGGAGATGTCTCTACGTCATAAAACAATAATATAATAATAATAAAATCTAGTCATTACAATTATCGACACAGGGGAGAGGCAAGTCGGGCTACGTCACAAACAGTAATAATATAAATTAAACACTAAAATCAAGTAAATCATTTAGCAATTAAACAATTAATAAACACAGGCTAGGCCAGTTTAGCTATTGCATGAATATATATACAAATAATTTTAAAATTCAATAAACTTCAAATCTCACATCTAAAATTATCAAACGATATAAGTCAAGCTACCCGTTACATAATATATACATATAATAAACACACATTAATTTCGAATCACGCGCCAAAGTACGGCCATCCACAGGCGGTCGGCGTCACGGCAGACAGAGCTGCCATCTCGGGGCCAATGTTCATACCTCGAACAAAGAAAGAAAATTGTATGGTACAAATAAAACCTGCTATTTTGTCGAAGGTAGCAACAATAAGTCCATACCTAAAAAACATATATAGTTTAGCATCAGTAAGAAATCAAAATGGAGCAATATAACAGATTTGTATAGGAGAAACTAAAGGTAACCATGGAGCAGGAAGTAGGAGAAACTAGTGAAGAGGACGATGATAGGGAAAATATAATTATATGGAACAAGTACTTAAGTAAATTAAGAAACTAAGCACAAACTAAGAGGAAACTAAGACAAACACAAAAATTGGGAGAAACGTGAAGCCTCAATGTAAATAGTTGTAATATAACACCCAAGTGCTCATAGAAAATTATATATACTAGTGATGGGCTTATTCGAATGAAAAATAACCTGTTATCCGGTTATTAAAATAACCTGTATTTTTCGGTTTTCATTCCACAAGTATTCGAATGAAAAATAACCTGAACCTGATACGTACGAATTCAACGAACACGAACTACGAAGGAACAAGCCTGGCTGTCGCGTCGATCCGTCAAATGATCAACGAGCAAGGAGCGGTTTTAATTTAGTTATGAGTTATGAAGCAAGTTTCGATGTTTTAACTCGAATAAAAGATGAGTTTTAAAATTTCAAATGTACCGGTAGGATGTGAAATTGTGGAAGCCGAACTTGGGGGGTTGAAAACTAGCGAATATTAAGTTAAGATTACATAATTTACTTTTATTGCGTACCTAACATAAAAAAAAAATATCCAATTTTCTGCGCCTGAACGCCTAAAAAGTGCAAATACAGCAATTTGTTGACATCTTTAAAGATTCAAAATAAAAGGCGGTCGCTTTTGATCCGGCCGGCAGATATTTTTTGTTGCGATTAGCAAGCAGCCCAATTATTTCTTATTTCTTTCATACACTTCTTCGTAATGAATACAGCCTGCTTTCGAATATATAACACCAATTATCATCTAATGTTTGTTTAGTTTTTAGGTTATATATTGGAATTTACAATGTAGGAACAATAGAGCAATACATAAGTCGTAATATAACTATTACTATTAATTATTAATATTATTATAGTACCATAAATACATCGCCAGAGAGAAACACTTTTTTGCAATAATAATAATAATTATGTTCATTACATGTTTACACATCCAAGAATCATATTTTGGAGTTTAAGTATTTTTGATTTAGAAACGTAAAATGCTGTTTATTTCATTTTGTTCAATAATATTGCGTAATCAAATATTTACTTGTATTCTATTGTTATTTATTAAGCCATACTTAATAAGACAATTACAGCAGTTACGAATACGATGCCGATGACGCCGAACCTCCTTCCTAAACGGCTGCGATCGCTAACCTAAATTTATTCGAATGATTATTCAAATAATCATTCGGTTATTAATATTATTTGAATACAAATAATTCGGTTATGCCCATCACTAATATATACAGGACACTTAGGAGGTTAAAATATAAATAAGGAAAATAATAAATTGTATATAGTGAAACAGAAAGCAACTCAACATAAATAAGTATAATATAAACCCGAGTGGTAATAAGACAAGTAAATAGATAAAAACACTTAGGAAGTTAATAAACTGTATATAGAAAAATAAATATTATATATAGTATAGTACATAGAAGGACAAATGAAACTAGAGTAAATCGTGTTAAGTATTAAACTATCGGAGGGTGAATAGTAGTGAGAAAACTAGTAAACTATGTATGCAAAATAAATAGCTGAAGCAGAGATGAAGATATACATAGTAAAGCAAAAGTAAATGGACCAGTTGCATGATTATCGTTATCGAGAGAAGCAGAAAAACTGAGGTGCCATTGAAACTGTAAATCAAGGGTATATACCCAGGAAAAAATAAATGTGTATACAAGGAAGAATAATAAAGTAAAGTGTTCTCCGGCCTAAATAAGACTGCAACGACGGATTATCTAAATGAGAAAGTCACGGCAAAGAATTTAGACATCGGAAAGTTGAGCATGCATAATATATGGACTGAAGTAGCTGACTGACGATCAAGGAAGTCTAAGCAAAAATGTTGGTACCATAGAAGCTCAATAAGGGCATAGTTCCCAGGTGCAATGTTACATAAGCAAGAAATGTTTATGTAAAGCATGAAGAATATAGAAGAAGCATACATAGGGTGAAATAATTGGGGAAACATATAAGCAAAAGTTGTTTATGTAAAGTGAGAAGAAATATAGAAGCAGAAGATGTTTATGTGATAAGGAGCAGCATACATAGATAAGGAAATAATGAAATAGCTAGCCGAGTAATCATAATCATAGATATTGTCAACGAAGCTTCTAGGAGGGACCGGACTCGATCTAGTGCGTTTCCTTGAAATAATTTGCTAGTAACCTTGGAATGGATTTTACTTTTATTTTAGATTTTTAGGAGGCGTTTAAATTTGTTTTATTTATACTGGTAAGTGCTTTAATTAGGTTTCACTTTTATCTATGGTTCACTTTACTTTTTACTTTAAGTTTTACTTTACTTTTACACTTTACTTTTACACTGACGAAACTTTAGGGGAGGTTTGATCTTGGTTCCCAGAGAAGCGTTTGGCCTTAATTAAAAGGGAACTACTTAACCAGAAAGTCAAGATCGGGAAGTTGACCTTGGTTACCAGAAAAGCCTTTGGCCTTAATTAAAAGGGAACTACTTAACCAGATAGTCAAGGTCGGGAGGTTTGACCCTGGTCACCAGAAAAGCGTTTGGCCTTAATTAAAAGGGAACTACTTAACCAGATAATCAGGATCGGGAGGGTTTGAGCTTACAGGAGGAGCGTTTTGCCTTAATTAAAAGGGAACTACTCAACCAGATAAGTTCTCGTTTACTTGATTTGCCCGTTCTTTTATACTAAATTTTGTTGATATTTGACTGATTGTTTTTAAAACATGTTTAGATAATACTCATAATATTTGATCCTTCAATGCCAAGTATCAAGTTCAAACATTAGACTGAGTGTTCTTTTGTTATTACGCTTTCTAGTTTACAATATACATAGAATAAAGTGACCCCTAAGTAAGAAAACTTAAGAATTGCAAACCTAATATACGAAAATTAGAATAGAAACAAGTGTATATAAAATATATGCAAATATAGGCGATATCACGAAGAGAAGAAGTGTATAAAGAAGTGTATAAAAAAGCAGTAATCAATTGCAAATAATGTGCATATATCTTTACCGAACTTTACCTTGAGAACATGCTGCATGGGCCACAATCAGGAGCCATTAAAAAACACCATTCAACATACAGGACTCAGCCAACCAAACAATCACTGGTAGAAGTTTTCCCATTCTTCGACTAGAGATTCCCAGAAGATATAAAAGTTTGACAAATTATGATATATGGATGAAATATCAGCAGCAGTGGACAACGAGTTAGATAATCTAGTAAACAATTGAAAAATAACAAACCTTAGAGTCTAATCCAGATTAAATCGAGCCAGTCAATTAAATTATTAAGTGTCTAATATTATCAAAATCTCGTGCCTAGGTCTTATTCCAGGTCAATGTGTGCAGGCTACAGTAGCACAAGTCGACCAAAAAGAGGCACACTTGTCAGTATAAATATCACCACGGACAGAATATTAACGATATTTATAATTTATTGTATTGTTTAGCTCATCTAATGCCAACACACGGAGAAGTAAGAAAAACAAGTCGACGCCATTTTGACACACCCATTCGCTTTAAGTATTGAAGAATCAAGGAACGCACCACGACAGACGGCTTCGCAAAAATCATGTCACACTAGGAACACCATCTAAGAGACTTTGTGTAAACAAGCAGTCCGCAAAACAACGCAAACTACCAAGGAACAATCCGCCAAACGACAGCCACCAAAGATGTGCAAACAAAGATGGAATATCCAGTTGCCATCTATCATCTACAAAGCCAAACATAGAGGAACAGCTAAAGCAAGTAGAAGAACCCACTGTAGTCTCCACTAACAGACTGTCACAGAGAAAGAGCGAGTCAAACCACACGAGAACTTAAGACTGCATGGGAGACTACAAAATGAAACACAAATGGGTGGATCTAATCCAGAACAAGTCCACTGACGAAATATATAATACATTATAGTAAAATTTTGTGAAATGCGATGTGTCTTCTCGAATTGAGGTCTTTTTTCCTTCTTCTAAAGCAAAAGTGTCTGGATAAAACGTTGGGGACCAACGTTATCAAGGAGGGGGAATGTGTGAACTGCTAAAAAGCATAAAGGTTTGTGCATTATTAAATGCCATCCTGTCCCAAGTTTGGACATGAAAAATGTTATATAAACATTCACTGTTAATTATAAACAACTAGAGCATTCGACGAAAGCGATTTTAATCCTTAACGTTGCAGCCATCAGCATTTTATAGAATATAAATACGCAGGCAAGCGCCAAATTCATCAGGCTTTCGGGTCTCTTTCAACTCCGCTGATCTAACTGGGTACAGCACACAAGTGTGTACAGTTCTAGTTCTATCCCACAACCTCAATATCAGTGAACACCTGTACATAGGTACAGGGTGATCAGGTCCTCATCGAACCTGGATGTACATGGACTTGAACTTGAAAAATGTTACACGGCACCCGGGGGATTCCAAAAAGTAGTGAGAGTCGAATTTGCGAGTAAAGTATCAAAATGTCCAGCAAAGGGATTTTTGGGGATTTTTAAAAGTAGTGCAAGTGCCTTAGAAATCTGTGATAAACTTAAATTAAAACTATTTAATTAATGAGAGACGCTAAAAGACTTACCATATAAATATTAAAACAAATATATAAATAAAAGACAACCCAGCTCACAAATACTTTATTAATAAAATAGTGACTAAGGGCCGAGAAACACTTTGAACTAAGCCTCCCTCGAGAAGACATGCGTTTAGTATTTATTGGGTATATATATATTACATTTATTATGCACATTTTAATACATGGTCACCTTAAGCCTACGTTTACAATCTACGTAATAGCTAATCGTGTTTACAAACGAGGTCGCCTGCATCTCAAACAGAT
>JAEQML010082996.1:0-10632 GCA_016904865.1 Pissodes strobi | reverse complement strand
ATGTAAAGACTATGTCGCTGCCAGGAACCTGGTTGCGTAAATAAGGGGCACGACAAAAGGAAGATCGTGTTTGGCTCGACCTATTTTTCTCTGGATGCAGACAGCTTCCAAGGGAGGTTGAAGTCTACCTCTGGTAATAGGATGTGAAGCGAATTTGCACCCAATGTGTAGGGTAGCGAAGACGTGAACCCGAGAGGCAGGTCCCTACGCGAATTCCTCTGTCCTAGTGACCTCCAGATACCTCAGTAGAGGATCAGTGCCTACCTTTTTCATACCAAGGGAACAGTCGTCTATAGTCTTTACAATCCATCTCAAGACACTGCGCCAAGGATTCCTCAAGTGAAAAGTGTCTGAGGAAAACTCTTTGTCAGGGTACAGACACATCCTCTTAGAATATTAGGGTGATCCTCCAACACTTAAGCCGAAATGCAGAAAGTCAAGGACAAATAACTGGCACCTTAAACATGAAGAGCTGAAGCGAAGACTCGAGCTGCAGCAGACACGTTATCAAAATGTGGATGAGGTCGCGATAGCAGCAAGGTGCCTACTCACTAGTGTCAAAATTCTTTGAAGCCAATTCTCCACTAAAACTTAGGCCCAGTACAGGGAAGTCATCACGGTGGAACTCAAATCTCGAAGGCTACTAAATAGGGTCATCAAAGCAAATATCAGTGAAGCATACTGAGCAGGCCATATTGAATGACTGTGCTAAATAGTTCAGACCTGTCTATATAAAATGCCATCAATGCTCATAACCTGAAATGTGCAATTGCGACCTTTTCCCTTTTTAAGTGTCAGTGGGAAGATGGTGAATTTCCGGTGTTCTTGCAAAAGGACCCGGAATCCTTGATCCTCCTTCCATTGGAAACATTTAAGTCCTGCATTATCCTAGGCTACATACCTATTGCCTCTAGGGAAGTAAGAGTGGGGTTTGTTTCCAAAATCAGAAAAAACGGACTACGCTCGAGGATAATCATACTGCCCAATTAGTCTCTCTAGTTTTCTTTTGAAAACAATGTACAGAAGTAGTAGATAGTTTACTGCAAAAGCTGAATGCGACTGGATTCTACACTTAAACCCATCAACCCACGGCCATTGTTATTGATGACCGGAACTTTGGTCGTACAGAGAGACTCATGCATCGAGCACTCCACCTGCCTGAAAAATAGTGTCAGGAAGAAAGGCTCAGATTCAATCTAGGCAAAGCCGAATTAGTACTTTTTACTAGAAATCGTAGACTGGAAGACGTTGTCAGTCACCTACTTGTTCGAACACCCTTTGAGCCATGAAGGGTCAACTAAGCATCTTGGGGTCATAATGGTATCTAAGTTGAATGGGAAGGAACAAACTAATAGCCGTATTAAGAACGCGAATAATGCTATGCGGACTTTAAAAAAAGCTTTTGGAAACAAGTGCTCAGCCTAGGATCCGTCACTGGACTCAAATGGTTGTGGGTCACCCCATTATCACCTAGGAGACCATGGTATGATGGACCTGTATGCAAACGGCCACGTCTAGGGCTCAGTTTGGCTTGCATAGAAATTAAAGATATTATTAGGACCGCGCCCATCAGGGCTCATGAGGAACTCACTGGGTTGTCGCTCTCCACCTATTCCTGGAGTATGACTCCTTGCCTTCTGCATAGAGACTAAAAAGTCTTGGTCACCTAAGCGATCATAATAGCCCGGAGGATACATCAAAGTCTGAAATAGGGAACTCCGGAACACTTAAAGAGGGCAAAGATCTTACTGCCTACCTTTAAATTTAGTAGGATTACCCGATAGAGATGCGTGATTGGGAGCGGATCGTAGCCCACTTTCGGTTAATAGAATACAACATGGTACTGGAGCGGGTGTGTATGTAGAAACTGTATGGACAAGAATTACTTTCGCTTTTGGAACTTATGCAATCGTGCTCCAGATCAAGATGTATACGATCATCAAATGCTGATATGAAAACGTGTTAAGAGCCTTCAGAAGACAAAATATGGGTTCGTACTAGAAAAAGCAAGAGAACCCATGGTAGAGAGTTGTTCACCATTACTGAGTGGCCTATTAAAAGCTGTTGGAAATAAATAGAGATCTATTTAGTTAAAAATAAGGATTCAGACAGTTGATTTAATTTTTTTTAATAAATAAAGATATTTCGGTATGTTTACTCCTTGCTTTATTGCGTAATGAATCTTGAATATTTTGATTACGCGGGGTATTTAAAAGAAATATACTTCCAGTCAATCCTGTGCAAGTAGAAGAAAAAGTTTCATATTTCATTCACTGTTCCTACTCTTATCTTTATAGTTTTAAATAAACAAATTTTTGAGTACCCTTCTAAATATTTATATTCCGCTTTTTCTTCATTCGAGTCATCACGCGTTTTGTAACGGCTCCTTTGTCACCATTTTGGGTGAATACGTGGCCATCGTTCGGTGATCGTTGTTTATCCAGGTGTCCTAGCCAGAAGAAGACCCCATTCACGCTGGTATCAAGGCCGGGGGAAACCGGATGTTCTCGTTGGACCATTTCTGTCTGTGCCTGCAAAGATTCAGCTCCCAGCTACCACTTTACGTGCTCGACACGTTGAAGGGTCAAAAAGTATAGTGCCACTGATCCAACATTCCTTTCAGCTTGTTATACGACCTATATACTGCAGGAGGAGGGTGAAATGAAACAGTAATCTATGACTGAAGTCGGATGCCTTTAGTTGGGCGGGCCGAAGCATCTCAAATCAAGTTTCTGGGTGAATGCCGTCCAGCAAAGCCCACACGAAAAACAGCAGCAGCAGCAGAACCATAACCTAAAAAGTATGTAAAATACAGGGTGTTTCATTATGTAGGTAATACTCAATAATTTTCTTAATAGGCTTTTTATCCCAAGAAGGAATGTCATTAGAAGTAGGACTACAATGAACAAATCGATAGGAAGTTACTCTTAAGTTCGCAGACAACGCTGGCAAAAAGTGACTTAAGCACACTTATCTTGCTAGATAAGTATGATTTTTAAGACATCGCGATATTGAAAAATCTTCTTCATCTTCGCTTTCCTCCTGGCATAGGAGTTGTGATCAAGCTTCGGGTTATTTGGTTACTCGTTTTACAATTTCTCGCCATTTTCCTCGATTGTAGGCGCTGAGTGCTGCTTAGTTTATTGTCAAGTCAGTGGATGCCCTTATTTGATCAGTTCAGCGTGTTGAAGACCTACCTCTGGACCTAGTACCTTCTACCTGACTCTAGACTATGAGACGCTCCAGGTTGTCCTCATCTCTTATCTGAATGGGTCCGAAGTACCTGAGTATTCGAGCTTGCACTATTTTTTATAGTCTTTGGGGTTCTCTAACTTCTTGGATGATGGACGCATTAGTTCTTCTTGCTATCTAGGGAATTCGTAGGATTCTTCGCCAGCACCATAGTTGAAACGCGTCAATCTTCCTGTGATCGACAGCCTTCATCGACCATGTTTCTGCCCCGTATAGAAGTACCGGGAATATCAATGTTTTAAAAATAGTTTTTTTTTGTGTTTAATGTGATAGCACTATCTTGCCATGTTTTTTCGAAACTTTTCATTGTCAGTCTAGCGATTTCGCATCTACGAATGATTTCCTGAGAGCAGCCACCCTCATTTGAAATCAGTGCTAGATGTATTGGCTCACAACTTGACATTGACCCAGGTGTAGGATGTCTGGCATATTATTCTGCCCTGTCGATAATCATAACTTTGGTTTTTGAGTGGTTGATATCCAGGCCAAGATTATTACTTTCCATTTCCAGTTTATGTATGATTTCCAGAAGTTCCTCTAGTAGGACGGTATCGTCCGCATAGCGAAGGATAGATATCTTTATTCCACCAACTGCAATTCCGCCCTTCCATCCGTCAGTCTATCTTCTCATAATATGTTCTCCATAGATGGTAAAGAGAAGAGGGGACAGGATACATCCTTGACGGGCTCCTTTTCCTATTTTACAGAGATTAGATAATTGAGTGTCGACTCTTATGGCTGCTTTACTAGTTATGTATCGCTTCTGAATTAAAAATGATAGATGGTCCGGTACTCCCATTTCTTTCAGAACCATCCAGAGCCGATTCCAATTAATACTATCGAAGGCCTTACGATAGTCAACAAAGCAGAAGAATAGTGTCTGTTGAATTCGCGACGTTTTTCAATGATTTGGCGAAGATTTAGTATTTGCTCTCTAGTACCACGACCGCGGACAAATCCTGCCTGCTCTGGCGGGATCTGCCAATCTAGATACATTTTTAATCTTTCATTTATTATGGAGAGCATTATTTTACCAGCGTGTGAAATTAGAGATATCAGGCGGTAATTGTCACACACGGTGTTCGCACCTTTCTTATGCAGAGGCATTAATATAGATGTTACCCATTCCTCTGGCCATGTTTTTGTGAACCAGGTGTTTTGGCACAGGGTGTGAAAAATGTTAACACCTCTCACTCCCATGGCTTGTATTATTCCTGCTGGGATGCCGTCGCAGCCTGGTGCCTTGTTTATTTTAAGTTTATTAATGGCTAGTTCTATTTCTGCTTTTAGGGTGAAAAGTTCATCCATTGCCTCTGTTTGCTCAGTTCTGTTGCTTGTGTTTCCATCTTGGAACAGGCTCTCACGATATTTCCTCCAGGTTTTTAGAACTTCATCCAAGTCTGTGACTATATCTCCGTTTCCCTTCATTATGACTCATGATCTTGGAGAGAATTGACGGTTTATTTGCTTTACTGATTGGAATAAGCCTCTAGTATTGTTGTGTTCAGAATGATGTTGCGCTACGGTACATATGTTTTGTAAATATGTATTTTTATCTCTTCTGCATAGTCTTTGTATTTGTTTACTGAGTTCTGTGTATTTCGATTTTAATTCCTGCGAGTTTAAGCCGTGATTTGTGAGTATACGCCTTTCATTGGCTATTTTAAATGTCTCATCTCACATCCAATGTTGGCGCTTTTCCGGCGGGTGGTTTATTGGCGTCTCTTTACAAGCGGTGATTATGATATCTTTAGTTTCCATCCAGATAGTCTCAGTTGTTTGGCTATTTATGTTTATATGTTGGCGGCCATCGACTATTGTATTCAACTTTTCCTGGAAGGTCTTTTCATTCTCGATTGCAAGCTTTTTTGATATCATGCGCTAGTGTGGTTTCTGTAATTTTATATAAAATCTTGCAATAAGCAACCGATAGTCGCTGTTGCAATCTGCGCTTGGCAATGTCTTTGCATTTCTGATTGAAGTTCTTCATCGTGTCGGTATTAGGATATAATCTATTTGGTTTTCGTATTTCCCATTTGGAGATTGCCAGGTGTACAAACATACAGCATTTCTCTATTTGGGATATTTCCTATTGCTCGTCCAAGTACTGTGTAAAATTCATCAATTTCATCTTCGGAAGATTCACTAGTTGGAGCATAAACTTGAATTATATTTAGTGTGATTGGACTTGCGCGGAGTCTCAGGGTTAAGATCCTGTCATTGACTGCTTCATACCCCATAATATATTTACTGATATTAGGAGACAGTACAAAAGCCACGCCATGTCTACTATTGTTTTCATTGCCGGAGAATATTATTGTGTTTCCCATGGAGGTGCTAAAATGTCCATTTTCTCTCCAATGGGTTTCTGATATACCTGCAATGGAGTTCTCTTTCTATTATATACGTTTTTCCCGTTTGGAGCATTCCTCTGACATTCCAAGTGCCTACGTTGATTATATTTTCCTATTTATTCTGTGGGCGTCTCTCAAAGCCACCCCCCCCCCCCCCCCCCCCCCCCCCCCCGGAGATCCGATTGGGGAACTGTATTTACCTCCGAAATATTTATTACTGAGCTAAGCCATGATTCTCATTAAAACACATGAGAACAAAAAGTATGGTTGAGATGGTTTCTCCTTGCCTTTCTCAACAACAGGGATTTAGTCCTGTCCTGTAATAATTATGGTTATACCGCCAATATTCGATCGTCAGAGCCTCGTTGGTTTTCTAGCAGGGTGCACGGGATGACTGAGTGTCATCGCTCGGGCAGTTGAGGTTGACATTTGGATGACTTGATGTTAGTCGATGTTGATCTTCACCTCTTACACCCTGAATATTGGGCTTTTCTCATTGAAAAATAAATAAGAATTATTTTAAAAATATAAGAAAATAATTTATACATCAAGAAATGGAGGTGAAGCATATGTTAACAAAAGTCACATCATGCTACAGGGAAACTAAAAATGCCAAAATATAAATTAAACGAAGAGGATCTTAACTTGCGGTATGACTGATTACAGCCATAATATTTTTGTTATAAAGATTAAAATCAGTTCTGTTTAGTACCAGTTTTATCATCTCTTTTCGTTCTTATGACCGTCTAATAGGCCACTCACCGTTAGTAACCTTGTGTATATAATTACAAAATCTCCTGAGCAATAAATAATATTTTATTGATATCGCAGGTTAATGTCATAATATACTATAAAGACGCTGCTATTTTGGTAATGATGTCAGAGATTGTGAGAGACAGTTTGATTAAATTAATAATTATATCTATCAAAATCATATTTTTAGTCGACACGTGTTTCAGCCATTATTTCAAGACGTTTGTTCCGAAATATTTGCGAAGTTTAACATAATAAACCCAATAAAAATATTTAAAGTCCGACTTAGCAGAGATTACTATTTTACGACGCGACGGCCTTAAGAGTATAACCAGTTTAATGTACATAATTTAACATAACAGTGTTACCGGGAAACCCCTTGAATGGAACGAATTAAGTACACGACATATTCGCAATCTTAGTCCGATGGGTTCAAGGGGGTAATAACGATTTGGAACGTTTATTTAAAAAAATTGCAGCCCAATTGGCTTTCGTTAAAATAATAAAGTTACTTTACCATATAGACATAGAGGTAATTAAACTTTCACTTCCGGCTTTATTATTTGTATTTTGCTAACTTGCGTTGGTAATATCCATTATTGTAAGGCTATTTGGTCGCAACTAGGGTTGCCAAGTGTCCTCCTTTCGGGAGGACAGTCCTTCTTTGAAACGTTGAGTCCTCCTTTCTTCCTTGTCACGGAAATGTCCTCCTTTTCCACTATATAATATTATTGCAAAAAAAAATATAAAAAATAATAATAAAATAGCAAATTAATCTCAAACCATGTTACGACTGCTAAAAGATTTTTCGTGCTCAAATAGTTGTTCCATAGTACCATTTGAAATTTAGCACAGCGGCCTCTGAGTGGCGTCAAATAATATTCGATGGAGTACATGTCTCTATTCTATTATATACGTAGATCTCTTACACTTTGGGTTTATATTAGACGGTTTCGGTTAATTGTTTAGGTAGATTTCGCGCCTTATATGCCAGGTATAAATTTTAATAAAGGGGTATTTTCGAAATTTCTCTTTTCGCCGAACAAAAAATGCCATAAAATCCCAACTGCGGCCAAATTTGATACAAATTTTTTCTAAATTTAAGTTTATGCTCATGCGAAGGTGATGCAAAGCTCGATTTCCACAGAGGCGGAGTTAAAAATTAATTTTTATTTAACAAATACGCCCGTCTTGAAATGGGATATTTTGGGTATCAATTTTGGATTTTTAGAAAAAGGATATTTTCAAAATTCTATATAGAAAAGGGGTATTGTATCCAAAAAAGGAGTACGTCTGGCAACATGTTTTTCCTCGAATTGATCCATTTTAAACGTTAACCATCGAGTTAACCTATGTTTTTGTTATTCAAGTAAGTACAGGCGACAAGTATATATTTTATTTTTGAAGTGAAACTTCTTTAGCGAGGGTAGTGAATCCAAAAAAATGAACACCCCCTCCCCCCCTTTCAGTCAGGAGGGGGAGGAGAAGGAAAAACTCTTAGCTCTCTTTCCTTGTCTAAGGAAAAACTTAAATAATTAAATTCGGGAGAAAGGGTAGAGCTACGGGGTCAAATTTTTATGGTAGAGGCGCCTCATGGGAGGCTACCCTTGACAATATGGGGGGGACCGAGGCCCTAAATTTAAGGGGGATTTTGGGAAAAAATCGTTTTTGGTCGATATCTCTCCAACGGAGCCTCGGATCGAAAATCTGGCAAGAGATGACACCGTTTCGATAACCCCGTTTTTCGGGGTCATCTGTGGGCAAGGGAATTATACCCCCACCCTCCCCGGATATCCAAAATTTTTCGAAAAAATGGGAAAACTTGAAAAAAACCTAAAATATTATTCGGAAAGTTAATAAAAATATCATAAAACGAAATAAGAAAAAAATTAACTTATTAAAAAAAAAGAGAAACGCGGCTTTCGGCGAAAAAAAGGCCAACAAGTTGACCTATGAGGTCGGAGATGGCAAAAATGGAAAGAAAAAAATGCTTTATAAAAAAAAAGTTGAAAAAAAACAAAAAAAAAATAAAAAAAGTGTCGAAACCTGGGGCAAAAGTTGAAGAAAAAAAGCTTAAAAAAACTCAATTCCTTATATCTCTCTCAGAAGTTCCACTTCAGTTGTGTGCTAATAAAGCACATAATTTTTTTTATGATTTACCTAAAAAACAGTGGTAATAATTATTAAAAAATGTAAGCAGTTTGGTGGATAGCTCCTCACCATTTTTCAAAGCCCCGAGCCACCACTGGAAAAGTCCTCCCTTGGCTCGTGGAAAACTTGGCAACCCTAGTAGGGTTGCCAAGTGTCCTCCTTTCGGGAGGACACTCCTTCTTTAAAACGTTAAGTCCTCCTTTCTCCCTTGTCACCGAAATGTCCTCCTTTTTCACTATTATAATATTATTGCAAAAAAATATAAAAAATAATAACAACATAGAAAATCAATCTCAAACCATGTTTCCACTGCTAAAAGATTTTTCGTGCTCAAACAGTAGTTCTATAGTACCATCTGAAATTTGGCACAGCGGCTTCTGAGTAGCGTCAAATAATATTCGATGGAGTACATGTCTCTATTCTATTATATACGTAGATCTCTTACACTTCGGGTTTATATTAGACGGTGTCGGTTAGTTGTTTAGATAGATTGCGCGCCAGTTATAAGCTTTAATAAAGGGGTATTTTCGAAATTTCAATTTTCGCCGAACAAAAAAATGCCATAAAATTCCAATCGCGCCCAAATATGATACAAATGTTTTTTAAATTTAAGTTTGTGTGCCAAGCTCGACTTCCACAGAAGCGGAGTTAAAAATTAATTTTTATTTAACAAATACGCCCGTCTTGAAATGGGGTATTTTGGGTATCAATTCTTCATTTTCAGAAAAAGGATATTTTCAAAATTCTATATAGAAAAGGGGTATTGTATCAAATAGGAGTACGTCTGGAAAGCCTAATCCAACATGTTTTTCCTCGAATTGATCTCCATTTTAAAAGTTAACCATCGAGTTAACCTATGTTTTTGTTATTCAAGGAAGTACAGGCGACAAGTATATATTTTATTTTTGAAGTGAAACTTCTTTAGCGAGGGTAATAAATAAAAAAAAATGACCCCCCCCCCTCTTCAGCCAGGAGGGGGAGGAGAAGGAAAAACTTAAACAATTAAATTCGGGAGAACGGGTAGAGTACGGGGTCAAATTTTTATGGTAGATGCATGGGGGGGGGGGGCTACCTTTGACCATATGGAGGGGACCGAGGCCCTAATTTAAGGAGCATTTTGGGGAAAAAAACGTTTTTGGTCGATATCTCTCCAACGGAGCCTCGGATCGAAAATCTGACAAACGATGACCCCGTTTCGGTAACCCCTTTCCGGGGTCATCTGTGGGGAAAGGAATTAAACCCCCACCCTCCCCGGATACCCAAAAATTTTCGAAAAAATGGGAAAACTTGAAAAAAACGTAAAATATTGTTCGGAAAGTTAATAAAAATATCATAAAACGAAATAAGAAAAAAATATATTAAAAAAAAAGTTAAAGAAACACGGCTTTCGGCGAAAAAAAGTTGAAGTTGACCTATGAGGTCGGAGATGGCAAAAATGGAAAGAAAAAAATGCTTTATGAAAAAAAAAAAAGTTGAAAAAAAGCAAAAAAAAAATTAGAAAAAGTGTCGAAACCTGGGGCAAAAGTTGAAGAAAAAAAATCAATTCCTAATAGATTTCTCTTTCAGAAGTTTCACTTCAGTTGTGTGCTTATAGAGCACATAATTTTTTTTTGATGATTTACCTAAAAAGCAACGGTAATAATTATTAAAAAAATTAAGCAGTTGGGTGGATAGCTCCTCAAGATTTTTCAAAGCCGCGAGCCGCCACTTGAAAAGTCCTCCCTTGGCTCGTGGAAAACTTGGCAGCCCTAGTCGCAACACACAACAACCAATTCAGGCTCTCCTAAATGCTATGATGTTCATTATTTCATAAAGTAAAAAAATCACCGTCAAGAAAATACTGAAAACATAAAAAATAAAGGTTCTATGTGAGAGTCTTGTGGGATTCCAGTTAGATACAAAAGTATCTAAACAAAAGCCTTTAAGAGAAACATTCTGTGACCTGTCTCCCACATAAAATTACACCCATTACAGGAGGCTGCCATCCATACATGTTTTGAATATTTATGATTATTTGCGCCCAATTGTTTTAATTATGTAAAATAATTTACATTACTTAAAGGCTTGCACTAGATTTAATTGCATAAAAATTATTTCAAATTTCAGCCAATACTCAATGTGT
>JAEQML010082995.1:0-10632 GCA_016904865.1 Pissodes strobi | reverse complement strand
ATTTAGATAGAGCTCGAAATTCCCTTTTGAACGATATGTCACAAGTGGTCATTCTTTTTAAAGATGGCATTGCAGAAAGTATAATTCAATATGGCGTCGCGACGCCATATTGAATTATGCCCTCTACAACGCCATCTTTAAAAAGAATGGCCACTTGTGATACATCGTTAAAAAGGGAATTTCGAGCTCTATCCAAATGCTTAAAAATGTGTATCGGGTTCTATTCAAAATTTCGGGAAAAAATTACATAAATTTTGACATTTTAAGGAAATACTAAAAATGCTTCAATTTTATAACAATTATTTAGAATTTCCAACAGTGATTAAAATATGCAAGAAAACCTATCTTGTCTCCGATATCAACGGAAATTTTGACAAAAAATCTATTGGTGATGTCAAAATGCCGCCATATTGAATTTGGAATAAATGCCCTCTACGCCGCCATTTTGAAAAAAAAGACAACTTGTGATACACCGCTGAAAAGGAAATTTCAGGCTCTATTCAAATATGTAAAAATATTTGCAGGGTTGTATTTTAAATTCTTGCCTCATGCTCACTTCCGGTCAAACCGGAAGTGATATTCATTTGTTTTTTATTGGAAAATCTGAGGTTTCAAAAACCATATCTTCAGCCAAAATTTTAAATTTCTCCTTAAAAAGGCATTTGAATGGTGCGTTGTTAAACGATTTCGTTGACACCCTGTATTTTACATATAAACATTTATTGCTAAATTATTTATAGTCCAATCAGTGGCTGCCATTAGAGGCCTCTGCCATACAAAAGGTGGTGTAGTAGTAATTTTTTAATGTTGTTAAGGTTTAGGCCTTGATGAAAAATCCAAGTTTTCGACCTTGGGGAGGGACCGCTCGAGCTGCCATCTTGAATTAAAAATACAAAAAACTGTATTTTTCAAAATATATCCGCAGCGGTTAATCTTACGATAAAAATGTTGGAATAAAAGTTAGATATCGATATTTTTTCGATGTATCAAGTACAATGGGACATCGTCAAAAGGGCGGGACAATTTGGGCGGAGTAATAATTTGGGCGGAGGCAAAGAGGGCAAAGAATATTTTGCAGATAACGAATTTTTTACACGGAAAGCGTTCAGCGGACAGAAAAAAGTCAAGAGGCCATTTTTGTTAGAAACTTGGGGGCCTCACTCGTGGTCGTGGAATAAATGACAGCGTACTTGCTCTCTGGACTTTGGGAATGATATCTTTGCATAACGTTTGCGATGCCATTGAGGAATATTGCGACGTTCATCTAAACTCGTCGGAGCAACACGTCGATACCGGGACTTCACGCATTAGTCGGGACAACGAAAACTTGAAGAAACTCTTGAACTGGTTTACTCAGCATCCTCCTTTCCCCGAAACCAATTCTCTTTTTTCCATCAGTACAGGAATTGTCGGGGATGATAAGATTAATTGTCATTTGGCCAGAGAAAAAGGTATCGAGGTGATGACGAACATGGTTGTCACGTTCGAAAATGTCGGGTCCATCACACTTAAACGCAAAGACAAGGTCATCCCATTGGCAGCAGTCAACAGCAGCATAAAAGTCAGGGAAGCAACAATTTTCATCAACCCACTCATGCTGTTTCAAAGAATGTGCATTGCGAAGAAATCCGACGACGAGTTGAAAGATTATCTTGAATTCGAGCTTGCTCCATTTCCTTTGTCGCTTTTTTCAGAGGAAGGAATGCGCAAAGGTACGAAATCTTCATTGTACAAAGTTTTTACACAACTTCCAGAAGGTGTGGAATTCGGAGATAACCAAATCAATGTTTTGGATGGAGGATACCTTTTGCACAAAGTTGTATGGCACCGTAATGATTCATTTGCGTCCATTTCCGAAAAGTACGTTCAATATGTACGAAATCACTACGGTTCACATGCAGTCGTTGTTTTTGATGAATATCCGAGTGATGGAGGCAAAAGAAATACCACGGCCGCAGAAAGACTTCGCCGATCGAAATAGCATATGTCTGCGGATGCTCTATTCGATGAAACAATGCCCGTTCAAGTTTCCCAGGAATTATTTTTAGCCAACGAAAACAATAAAGCTCGTTTAATTTCAATGCTGACAAAAAAAAATGGAGCAGCTGCTATTACTGTCAATCAAGCGGAAGAAGATGCTGATGTGTTGATTGTCAGAACAGCGATTTCCATGTGCCCAAAATTTGATGCTGTTTTCGTAGTTGGCGAAGACGTTGACCTTCTTGTTTTGCTGACAGCATTGGCACCATCTCAAGGAAACATCTACCTCCGCAAACCAGGAAGAGGCAAAATTGCTGAAAGAATATATTCAGCTAATGGTTTAAAACATGAAGAAGTAGCTGAGAACATTCTGTTTCTCCATGCTTTTAGTGACTGTGACACGACATCGTCAATCTTCAACCAAGAAAAAATTAAGTTTTGTTCGCTTCTCCAGAAAACAGCAGGACTCAGTAACACAATTGGCATCTTCAAACATCAGGATGCAACACCAAAGGACATCGCAGATGCTATAGCACGCTTTCTCGTTGCTTTGTATGGGTTAGTTAGTTAGCAACATGGAAGAAGACCCCTTAGAATAAATCCGCTATCAACGTTTTGCTAGATCAACCACAAAAAGTAATTGCAATCTTGCTTCTTTCCCACCAACGAAGGATGCTGCGCGGTATCATTCTTTCAGGACATATCAACAAGTCCAGAAATGGTATGGAATCGAGAAAAAAAAATAGAAGGCTGGGGCTGGAAACTTGGCAGCAATGGGCTTGTTCCACTCACCATGACAAAACAAGCAGCACCCGACAAATTATTGAAATTCATTTCATGCAGTTGTAGAAAAGGATGCGGCACAGCATGTGGTTGCAGGAAAGCTGGGTTGAAGTGTTCCGTTGTGTGTGGCTTCTGCAGTGGTCAGTCATGCGAAAATGTCCCGGAGGTTCAAATCGAGAGTGAGGATGAAGATGACCAAGACATAGCAATGGAAGAGCAATGTATTCCCATAAGCACCGATTATGATGATAACCGACCCGGACCATCAAAGAAAGGAAAACGCTAATAAATTGCGAGGTTTATGCGTCATTTCCTTCTAAGATCGCGACACTGTGGATTAGGCCTATCTGGGATACCACCATAAAAAACGCGCCATTTACTCTACCTCAAGGGGCACAAGGTGGTGTGGAAATGAGTAGAACTAAGAAATTACGGAAATATTACAAGCAGCGGTGGCTGGTGAGGTAGTGCCACGGTGCCGCGATGCCATGGCACTACCTTATTTTTCAGTTTCTTTTTTTGTTGTGCGTTTTATTTTAATGAGACATATGAAGGTTATAACATATTTTTTTCAGAAAAATAATGTGGTACCATGGCACCGTGGCACTACCTCACCAGCCGCTGCTGATTATAACTATGTAAAAAATAGCGAGAATTTCGGAAAAATTACGAAATTAGGGAGCTTTTCTATTTTTTTTTTGGAAAATATGTAAAATTTTTCGTCGCTGTACCTTCCATCCAAGATGGCGGCTCGAGCGGTCGCACCCCAAGGTTCTCCCCGGTCGTACTATTCGCTTGAGGCTATTCACTGTTGGTAAAGCTTTTGCGGTATATTGGTCAGCATCTGAGGATACTGCCGAAATGATATAATGCGCCGTATCTCTGGTTGTTTTGGCAGACTCCTTAATTTTTTTTACATTTAAAGCTGGAGCTCCAGCTGCATTTCCACCATGGCTGTGGGTACTCCTTTATGATGGTTTCTCCTTCCGTGATTGCTCTGCCTCTAGATTTTCTCTGGTTAAAGTACTCACATTTCCAGTACATTTTTGTTCTATCGATTTATCTTGTATATATAAATATCCGTTTAGAATCATTTTGGTTTTGCCTTTTTGGCTAGTTAAATATTGTAAAGCCATTTTAATTTTGCTATTATGATTTAAACTGAATTATTTCAAATTTGAAAGCAGATTGACACATTATAATTGACATTGACTGCAACGTTAAGGTTACCTTACTGTACTTATTTTTTTTGCATTTTAATGCATTAAAGAATTAAATTGGAAAGAAAATACATAGACGGAAACTATATTTAATGCACATTTTTTATAATTTTTTATAATATATTTACTCATAATTTTGTTTTGGTTATCTTTGTTTAGCTTTGGTTTGATTGGGTTAATGTCCGGTTGTTTGCATTCCACATCTCGGTGCGTTTGCGCACCGATCCATATTTGGGTCAAAAAATTTGTGTCCATTTGATCATTTTTCCGTTTGATCATTTGCCTTTCGACCATTTGTATTTTCGATCATTTGTCCATTCGATTAAATGTCCATTCGATCATTTGTCCATTCGATCATTTGTCTTTCGATCATTTGTCCTTCGATTATTTATCTTTCGATATTGTCCTAGATTCAGTCTGCCGAACCTATGGTTTGCTAGCGTTTTTATATGATAAAATGTGCTGAGCGTTGCATGTTTGAGGTTCATAATCGCTCCCGATCACTGCTCGCGTTGTTTATAATTTGCCTTTAATGTTTACATAACATTTTGCAAGTTCAAGTTCAAACTTAGGACAGGGTGATATTTATTTAGTAGTTTATGCATTTTAGTAATTCACACGTGATCTCGTTCTCTAAACGTTGATCCCCAACGTTAACACGACACCGAAAAGGAAAGACCTCAATTCGAGAAATATATCGCATTTTACATCATCTTA
Source organism: Pissodes strobi (assembly GCA_016904865.1). Lineage (NCBI taxonomy): Eukaryota > Metazoa > Arthropoda > Insecta > Coleoptera > Curculionidae > Pissodes > Pissodes strobi. The sequence goes on along the minus strand of JAEQML010082995.1, from coordinate 5,932 downwards.
CTATAACTATACAATACAAAATGACATCAGTGGTTTTGTTACTTTCTTAATCCAGGCTGATTATTTGTAACTCTGTTACTCTCTAGTGTGAACTACTAAAATGCATAAATCACACTGCCCTAAGTTTGAACTTGAACTTGCAAAATATTATGTAAATATTAAAGACAAATTATAAACAATGCGAGCAGTCCTCGGAAGCGATTATGAACCTTAAACATGCAACTTTTAGCACTTTTTATAATAACGCTAGCGAACCATAGGTTCGACAGATTTTGTGTCTCGCCTAAAACGAGCTCCTGGGCTGTCCACATGGGCGCTTTAAAGTTCTAATCTATCCTTTTCTCCCCACCCTAACCCGAGCTTGGCTTGATCACATAGCCGCGAAGTCTGGGGGCTACCTATTCATAATAGCAAAAGTCGAATCTATGATAAATTTGGCAAAGTTCTGAGAAAGATAATATTCAAAGTAGAATAAGTAGATAGATCAAATGCAGTTTGAACGTTAAGTGATAAGCTAACTATAAATGAAACAAAACACAAACTCTTAAGACAAACTATTTTCATAAGACAGTCACCAAAGACCTATAAACAATCTATAAATATGTAATGTGATTTTCGTCCAAAAATATGTTAATTAAAAGTCAGTTTTCAGCTTGTTTGGACTTTATTGATAAGCTTTTAAATCAAACGCCAACGTTTCGATGCATTCCGCATCATTCTCAAGGCTAAAAAAGGAACAAAGAACGTTATACGCATTTCAACACCGTTTAACATTTAGCCAGTTTCAAGAAAACAGTGCAGGAATTCCGAATTATACAAGCAACCGACATACAACGTAACAACTTAGAGAACTAATAAATAACACAACATAGAAGTGATCAATTAAAAACAATAAAAAACATTAAAACATCGATAAAAAAAAACATTAAGGACGCTGTGTACTTATATTATAGTAAAATACCTTACCCAGATTATTCGAGCTACGGATCGCATTGGTACTGATTCTCTTTTTCTCTTATCGATTTGCATTCGGATTTAAGCATGAAATAATATAGGAAGTGGTAATCCACCTACCACACTACCTATATTTTTGGTTTATTGCAGCAAAAAAACGAAAAGTAGGAGGTTGTATAGAAAAAGGGGTAGTTTATGTGTAGTTTATTGATTAGGAAATTACTTGATTGTAAATTATTGTAGGACGATTAGGCATAATTGCTTATAATATTACAATAAATGGCACTTAAGTTTTGTGTGTCTTTATTAAGGTTTATATTGGGTTTATTAATATTTATATGGCACATTTCCAAGAAAAGTCTTTGATGGAAGTTAGGGTGACTATCTAAGATAGTGGACGACTGAAAGTCAAAATGGTGTCCTGTTTCAAAATGGTGCTTTGATAGTCCTGTTTTTGGGTTGTCTGATTTTGTAATATTACAATCCCTTCTGTGTTCTGAAATACGATTTTTTAGATATTGTTTTGTTTGGCCTATGTTGCAGTTGTTGCACGGTATTTTATAAACTATGTTACTTACGTTATCTTTTGGGGTGGGTGTTTAACTTGCGAAAACAGATTTTTTACTGTTTTTTGTTGTACAAAGCGACTTCAGAGTTTGGTGTTCTAAGCTTCTTACTGAGTGGTTCAGACAAACCTTTCACATAAAGTATTTTCTAATATCTCTTGGACGTTTGCAAGTTATGCTGGCGTATTCACCAGTGTTGATATTTCTGCGGGGTTGTTGGTTTAAAATACGGTTGATAAAACCTATGGGGTAGTTATTTGCACATAGGGTGCTTTTTAGTAGATCTATATTTTGTTTCCAAAACTGTTCATCTGATAGTTTAAAAATTTTGTTTTGGAGTTGTTTAATTATATTGACTTTTTGGTGAAGTGGATGCGCCGATTGATAATTAAGTATTCGATTCGAACTGGTGGGCTTTTTGTTTAAGTTCAAACTTATTTTGTTGTTACTTTGTATGAGTAATAGATCCAAAAATGGTAGCTGGTTGTCTTTTTGGACTTCGTAAGTAAATTCAATCTCCGTTAATAGAGTTCAATTTCTCCAACACCAAGTTCACCTCATTTTTCGGAACAGCTGTCACCGAGCCATCCATATATAAATAGAAGAACGGGATATAAAAGTCAAGACTTTCCAACGTCTTGGTCACAATATAGTCCATTACTAAGGTGGCCAGAATTGGACTGATTGGGGTTCCCATAGGAGTACCAAACGTTTGTTGGTAGTATTGACCTACATAAACAAAGAAACTGCTTTTAAAAATAAATTTCATGAGTGAGTAAAAATTTTCTTTGTTTATCTTTGTGTGTTTGGATATTTCTGTCCAACGCAAATCGATAATATTCATACCTAAGTCCTGAGGTATATTGGTAAAGAGAGACTTGACGTCAAAGGAAACTAACTCATAATCATCGGGTAGGTTTACATTTTTTAATTTATCAGCTACTTCATAAGAATTTTTAACATTATGATGAAATTGTGAAGACAAATTGTTTAGTATTTCATGTAGATATTTTGAGATTTTATATCCAGGACTGTTGACACAAGAAACTATAGGTCTCAAAGGTCTGTTAGTTTTATGTAGCTTAGGAAGGCCATAAATTTTCGGCGGTGTACTATTGTAAGATTTTAGTTTTTTCGCCTCCTTATCATCGATGTGCTTTTTTGTTTGAAGAATTTTGACTAAATTATTACTTTCTGTTTGGTATTTGCTAGTTAGATCCCGTGCAAGTTTACAGTATGTAACATTGTCAAGCAATAATTCATTCATTTTATCTTGGTATTCCTTTTTTGTAATGATTGCAGTATTGTTACCTTTATCTGATGCCAACACCAATAAATTTGGGTGTTCTTTCAGAAATTTATTCGTTATCTTATAGTTTTTTGCGAGTCATCCAGTTTGTTATTATTTTTGTTTTTTTGTAGAAAATTAGTAACAATATTTGTACATTGGGACCTACACGAATCCTTGCCAACAATCTCGGTATTATTACATATACTGTGTTCTATGTCAGCCAATAGATAAAATATGGGAAGTTCCCTATTTTCGAAGTTTACTGAGAATTTTAGACCTAAAATAAGAGTTCGGTACGGACAGGATACCACCGATATCTTGAAAAACTGGACTCGATCTTGGGAGAAATTGGCACTTGGCAGAAAATCAAAGGACGTTCCTGCTTAGATGCCGTGATGAAGGTATTTATCCTGATCATCTTCAACAACATTTTAATTGTACATTTTCATCTCTTACTAATTCCAATCGCGTATACATTAATAAGATAAAGAGGGCAACAGAAAAATACTTAACCTGGAAATCAAAATAATAATTTTTCTACGAGCGTGCGCAAAGTGGCTACTTTGCGCACGCTAGTCAGTGTGCGAAGTAGTACTTTCCCGCACGCTATGCGGGAAAGTGTGCGGGAAAGTAAAATTCTCTAAAATCACCAGAGACAAGAACATGTTCATATACCTTTAGAAACTTTACACTTTTGGACTTTTTATGCAATATAAGAAACCGTTTTAAGTCATAATTATACTCTTTTCCCTAAAAATTTCCGTAATTCGCGATATTGTAACTTAAACCAAAAACCATATATTTTGAAATCCTCGGTATAGTAGTAAAAAATTATGTCAAGCAACAATACTTATAATTGTCAGATTGACAGATTTTAAACAAATCTAGGTGTAAAACGAAGTATCCCAAAAAACAGGCTCTTTTCTCTCAAAGCTTCCGTACTTCGCGATATTACAACTTAAACCAAAAACCATATCTTTTTAAGTCATGTCAGGTCAACAATAATATTCATGTAAAGCAACAGTATGTATAATTGACAGATTCTTTTTCTTTTATTTAAATATGGGTCATTATTATTCTGTGCTTGTTTGGCCTGCGCTCGTAGAAAAAATATTGTTCCTAACACTTGCGCAAAGTGACTTTTCCGCACTCGACTGATTGACCGAACTCCGCTTCGCGTCGTTCCGTCAACATCAGTCGCGTGCGGAAAAGTATCACTTTGCGCACTTGTTAGGAAAATAACTATTTTAGTATAACTAACCTTAAGAAGTCCATTAACAATCTTAAAATTTTGGCTCTCAATAAACTACCTACTAATATAACTTACGACTTTGAAAAAAGTGTAAAAACTAGATATAACCACATGTATGCATGTTCAAAATGCAAACATATAAACAAAATTAATAAGTTAATATATAGATACAAAAATTCACTAATAAAAAATAACGCGTTTTATGGATCTGACAATAATTGGATAGTGAATACTACGGATATTATTATCCCTGAGTCTGTTATGAATATTTTAAAATTAGGTCCAAAATTCTCAGTAAACTTTGAAAATAGGGAATTTCCCATATTTCATCTATTGACTGATATAGAACACAGTATATCTAATAATACCGAGATTGTTGACAAGGATTCGTATAGGTCCCAATGTACAAATATTGTTACTAATTTTCTACAAAAATAATAACAAACTGGATGACTCGCAAAAAAGCTATAAGATAACGAATAAATTTCTTAAAGAACACCCCAATTTATTGGTGTCGGCATCAGATAAAGGTAACAATACTGCAATCATTACAAAAAAGGAATACCAAGATAAAATGAATGAATTATTGCTTGACAATGTTACATACTGTAAACTTGCACGGGATCCAACTAGCAAATACCAAACAGAAAGTAATAATTTAGTCAAAAGTCTTCAAACAAAAAAGTACATCGATGATAAGGAGGCGAAAAACTAAAATCTTACAATAGTACACCGCCAAAAATTTATGGCCTTCCTAAGCTACATAAAACTAACAGACCTTTGAGACCTATAGTTTCTTGTGTCAGCAGTCCTGGATATAAATTCTCAAAATATCTACATGAAATACTAAACAATTTGTCTTCACAATTTCATCATAATGTTAAAAATTCTTATGAAGTAGCTGATGAATTAAAAAATTTAAACCTACCCGATGATTATGAGTTAGTTTCCTTTGACGTCAAGTCTCTCTTTACCAATATACCTCAGGACTTAGGTATGAATATTATCGATTTGCATTGGACAGAAATATCCAAACACACAAAGATAAACAATGAAGATTTTTACTCACTCATGAAATTTATTTTTAAAAGCAGTTTCTTTGTTTATGAAGGTCAATACTACCAACAAACCTTTGGTACTCCTATGGGAGCCCCAATCAGTCCAATTCTGGCCACCTTAGTGATGGACTATATTGTGACCAAGACGTTGGAAAGTCTTGACTTCTATATCCAGTTCTTCTATTTATATATGGATGACTCGGTGACAGCTGTTCCGAAAAATAAGGTGAACTTGGTGTTGGAGAAATTGAACTCTATTAACGGAAATTTAGAATTTACTTACGAAGTCCAAAAAGACAACCAACTACCATTTTTGGATCTATTACTCATACAAAGTAACAACAAAATAATTTTGAACTTATACAAAAAGCCCACCAGTTCGAATCGAATACTTAATTACCAATCGGCGCATCCACTTCACCAAAAAGTCAATATAATTAAACAACTCTAAAACAAAATTTTTAAACTATCAGATGAACAGTTTTGGAAACAAAATATAGATCTACTAAAAAGCACCCTATGTGCAAATAACTACCCCATAGGTTTTATCAACCGTATTTTAAACCAACAACCCCGCAGAAATATCAACACTGGTGAAAACGCACAGCATAACTTGCAAACGTCCAAGAGATATTATAAAATACCTTATGTGAAAGGTTTGTCTGAACCCCTCAGTAAGAAGCTTAGAACATCAAACTCTGAAGTCGCTTTGTACAACAAACATAGTTTATAAAATACCGTGTAACAACTGCAATGTATGCTATATAGGCCAAACAAAACAATATCTAAAAAATCGTATTTCAGAACACAG
>JAEQML010082994.1:0-10632 GCA_016904865.1 Pissodes strobi | reverse complement strand
CAAGATTCCTGATATGGTAGAGAAAGAATAGTTCTCAAGCATCTTTTCTGTAAAATCAGAATTCTATCTGAGTCCCTTGAATTACCCCAGAGTATTATTCCATACCTGTTACGGGACTGTATGTAGGCATGATATGATGAAAAGGCAGCGGCCGTACGTACCTCCTGTGTTATTAACCTCAACGCAAAGCAGTATCCGGACATATTTGCCGCCACCAACCCAACATGTTCACCCCAGTCCAAACGTTGATCTATAATCACTCCAAGAAAATTTGCTGATTGTTGTGTTCTTACCTCTGTTCTTCCAATTTGTACTAAATATTTTTCAGCTGGCATCTGTTTAAAGTTTATAATTTGTGTTTTTTGACATTTAATAAGAGATTATTCATTTCGAACCAGTCTTGTAACAGATTTACAGCTTGGAAAACCCGATTCACACACTCCTGTTCAGTGTTTTGACTACATATGACACTTGTATCGTCAGCAAACAAACCATGTCATCATAGATATTAGGGACATCATTAGTATATATTATGTAAAGCAAGGGTCCCACAACTGACCTCTGTCAGAGCAGTGCATTTTTATTTCTTTGTAGCTGAACCTCCACTGCCTACCGTCACCTGTGTTATCAACAACACACTGCCTACAATTTGACATATAGGACTTAAAAAGGTCAAGAGGAACCCCTCTGACTCCATAAGCCTCTAGTTTTTTTTCCAGTATAGAATGGTCCACACTATCGACGGCCTTGGATAGATCCAAAAAAATAGCCATGGTAGCTTTCCTATCATTCATTGATGAAATAACCTTCTGCAGGGCTTGATACATTGCTCTAACTGTGGATTTACCTTTTCTAAAACCATTTTGTTTTTCTGTTAATATTTGCTCCTTTTCAAGAAAGGTTTCAAGCCTGTTGTAAATTACTTTTTCAAATATTTTATTTATATTAGGGAGCAAAAATATTGGTCGATAATTCTTGAGGTCAGAGGGGTCATCCTTTTTGAAGACTGTCTTAACCAGAGCAACCTTTAGGAGCTCTGGATAAATGCCCTGCTGAGTTGTCAGGTTTATGACGTGAGCCAGCGGAACAGCCAACACACCAGAAATCCGCTTCAAAAACGAGACAGGAATATCATCATGACCTGTAGAATTTTTGTTCTTTAGATGTTTAATTATACCCTCTACTTCCTCTGGACCAGTATACATATAAGTTTTTTTTTTCAGGTTAAATTACGAACTTATCCATAAACCTGAGGATCAAATTACTCTACACGCATGTCCTGGAAGATCTTACAATACTGGCTTGAAAGGGAATTTAAAACAACATGCTATGGTCCAGTGGTTTCACTGTTTAGATTGTTCGTTTAAAACTAAACAGAAACATAGTTTAGAGCGCCACTCAAATATACATATACCTGTCGATCAACATAGTTTGGACTGGTTGCGATGTTCGGATTGTTCATATAGAACTCTTCAAAAGTATGATTTAAAGAGGCACCAAATTAAGCATCAAGGTGAAGACGCAAAAGGTTGGCATAAATGTTCAGAGTGTCCCTATAAAACAATAAAGAAAAGTGATTTATCAGTGCATATCTTAATTCATAAACCTGCTGATCAAATCGAGTGGTTTCACTGTTTAGAATGTTCGTTTAAGACAAAGCACAAAGGAACTCTAAAAGGTCATTCGTATAAACATAAAACTGCCGATGAACATAGTTTGGACTGGTTGCGGTGTTTGCATTGTTCATATAAAACCTTTCGAAAGTATTCTTTCAAGAAACACCAGATTTGGCATCAAAGCGAAGACGCAGAAAGTTGGCATAAATGTCCAGAATGTTCTTATAAAACGATATACAAAAGACATTTATCAGCTCATGCTTTAATTCATAAGCCTGCTGATGAAATTCAGTGGTTTCACTGTTTAGAATGTTCGTTTAAAACAAAGCATAACAAATCTCTAAAAGACCATGTAAATAAACATAAAACTGCTGATCAACTCAGTTTGGACTGGTTGCAGTGTTCACATTGTTCATATAGAACCCTTCAAAAGAGTTATTTTAGGAGGCACCAGATTAAGCATCAAAGCGAACGTTGGCATAAATGTTTGGAGTGTCCCTATAAAACAATGAAGAAAAGTAGTTTATCAGAGCATATCATAATTCATAAACCTCCTGATCAAATCCAGTGGTTTCGATGTTTAGATTGTTCATTTAAAACAAAGCGGAATCAATCTCTAAAAAGACACTTAAAGATACACAGCAAAGAAAAATAATTGTGTAAAATTTAGTAGCTTAAATGAATTATATAGCCACTGTATCCCCAGAACTATTCAGTAAGTAGTAGTCCATAGTATGCAGTTTCCTTTAACCTCTGTAAACAATTAAATATAATGCAATTTATTTTGTGTTTTTTTTTAAGAAAAAATGTATTGACGAAATTGGCGCAGTCGGTAGGTTTTTTAACGCATCCCCCTTATCCAAATGTTGGGGAAACACCCCAACAAATGTATTAACTTGTCGTGTTTCACCGTATAGTTTGGTAATAACACCCTGTATGTCCGTAGTATGAACGAGCCATAATTAAACTCCTGGGGGACTCCGTGCTTAATTGTAGGAATATCAGATGGGCCATTTTGATTTTTTACTAGCTACTTCCTACCAGATACCCCAGTCAAATAATGCAAAATTAGGGCAATCGGTGGAAAAAATTCCTAGAGTTGAATTTTTTTTAAACGCTTTCTTTACACTTGAGTAGACATATCAAAAGTCCCCGAGGGTGGGGGGGTGAGCTCGAGGAGGGGGTGGGGGTTAAAAGTACCAATTTTCAGTTTTTCGCTTAAATCTCGAAAACGATCACTCCTATCGATTTGCATAATTTATAATAATTAAAGCTAACAAAATTCTCTACAAAAATGGTCCTATGCATTTTTGTCGTAGGACTAACCGCAAGCAAGCTACAGGCTTTTGAAGGTTGGATTAAAAAAATCCCCATTTTTTTCCCCACGGATACAGGAATATGCGACAATTTGGCAACGCAGTACTCCTTGCACATTAATTTATCCGCGCTGTAGCTAAGCTCTTTATGTTTTTGGTTCGGACAGTATCTGGAAGAACATCGTAGCGTTCACGTGTGGCCGTTTTGTTGCATTTTTGTTTAGTTTCGTATTTAGTTGCCAATCGCGTCGTGTGTGTGTGCCGACATCGTGACTTTAGTTCCACCCCCGCTACATAATGGCTGAGAGGTGCTTAGTATGTGATGTACCTGTTGAGAGTGATAGGAGTGTTATGCGTGAGAAAGGTATGGAAGGACTATTTAAAGCCAGCATTGCAGGAAATGATGGCAAGAGCTCGGTTTTCGAGAACAAAACACGTGGAATTGTTCACAACTCCTGTCGAAAGCGTTACACCAGGCCACAATATGTTGCTTCCGATTTAAAAAACGCAGAAGAAGTCGAGTCCCACAGCTCAGCAGGGAACTGTCGACGATCCAAGGTTCCTACATTTGACTTCAAGACTAAGGGTTTGTTTTGCTGTGGTATAATTAATGATGAGTTTTATCGAAAACAGAAAAAAAACATTGATAAAGCGGGAGGTAGTATTTCAAGTGCGCAGTTTGGAGATGAAGAATAACATTTTAAAAGCTGCATGTGAAAGGGACGACGACTGGGGACAAGAAGTATCAATACGAGTTGGGACCGTCTGCGATTTGGTTGCCGCTGAAGCTATTTACCATGACCTGTGCTGTGTCAAATTTTTCTCAAAAAAGAGTGGTACTGGTGAAAAAAGAGGACGTCCCTCAGAGGACTACGTGATAGCTGCTATGGAAGATATCTACACTTTTTTCGATCAGGCAATTGACTGTCAGTATTCGATGGATGAGGTTATGAGCGCAACGGGAGAAAAGCCAACAATTAAAACAGTAAAAGAAAAGCTGCAGGAAAAGTATAAGGAACGTTTAATAATCAGTCAGCTACATTCCCACAAGACCGTTCTGTGCTTTAAAGAGGCTGGTGAAAAAATTTTAAACTCAGCCTGGTACGAAAGCAGTATGAGGGGGGAAACGGCAGAAGAAGAACGCCTTAGAGTAGTTCGAGTCGCGGCTGCAATCATTAAAGAATATATACAGATCCGAGCGTACGACACCAGTCAATAGCCTCCAAGTGAAGATCTTCTTGGTGAAGTTGAGGAAATGATCCCTCCAACTATCTTGACTTTCTTTGAAACACTTCTAACTTCAAGGTACCAAAACAAAGAGAAAAACGAAAAAAAAGCCGTGTCTCTCTCCCATGCTGTCATAACTGCTGTACGTCCGCGATCCTTCATTTCGCCTATCATGCATGGCATGGCCTTTTTTATACATCGGAAGTATGGAGCCAAAAACCTGGTCAACTTGCTGGCGAATTTTGGCTTCAGTGCCTCTTACAATAATGCTCAAATTTTAGAGATGTCAGCTATTCACAGTCCCCAACAACCTATACCACATGGGGTATTCACCCAATACGTCTTTGATAACGCAGACTACAACGTAGCTACGTTGGATGGTCTGAAAACATTCCACAGTATGGGTGGTATTAATTGCCTCACCCCTGCAAGTAAGCTTCCTCTCCCTTGAGAATAGAAAGACTGACCAAAGCCCCTTCAGCGTCATCCATAGGAACGCTGGGAGTCATACCGTTGGAGACTTATGAGAACATCGGTAAAATAGGTCTTAAGGCTGTTTTGGTTAAAGATTTGAGTGATTGTAATCCTGTTCCGGATTTTCCTTTCCCCAAACTGTCAGATGTCTTATGGTTTGCTGGTAAATGGCTCAGACTGAAAAAAATACCCGAGTGGAACGGTTATATTCGGGGTCTCTATCACGGAGAGTCTCCGGATAGGAGTGCAGCAGTGCCACTGCCATTTATAAATGCATCCCCCGAGTGATAACGACACCATTTACACAGCCCTTAAATATGCTGCAGAACACTGCCTCCGACACGAAATTAATACGTGTTATGCTACATTTGACCAACCCCGATATATCAAGGCCCGTGAAATTGTAGCATCTAGCCAAGATGACGCTCATATAAAATCTGTTGTCGTAAGATTGGGTGGGTTTCACCTTTTAATGTCTTTCTTGGGGTGCATTGGGTTTATAATGGCTGGAAGTGGTCTCAAAGAGGTGTTGTGTACTGTATTTGCAGCACATTCAGTAGATAAAATGCTTACTGGACATGCCTTTAGCAGAGCAGTACGAGGACATCTGCTTCTACAGTGTGTCTTAGCTGAAATTATTTTGAACAGTTTGGAGGTCTCAGATGAAGAGAAGACAGAACTTACAGAGCTGTTGTTGAAGCTCAACGATAACACGCTCGTCCATGATATAATGAAGCCAATTATGCCTCCTTCAAACAAAAATGAAGGATGCACTGTCATCCTTTGAAGCCTTGTGGGTGCAATACTTTCATATGGTATCCCTGATGAAGCAGTTCATTGAAGCCGAACGTTCAGGGAACTGGGAATTGCATCTGTGCTCAGTGCAGCAAATGTTGCCCTTCTTCCATGCAAGTGGCCACTTGCAGTATGCGAAGTGCGCGCATTTATATCTGCAGGATATGCGTTCTCTTCCCAATACCCATCCACAGGTTTTTGACGATTTCAGCAAATACTTCGCTGTGAGCAGATCAGATTCGCCCGGGTCTGGAAACTGGTCTGATATGACAATAGAACTCACTTTAATGCGTAGCATGAAGACCCATGGAGGGTTAACAAGTGGGCGAGGGATAACTGATTCTGTACAGGCGAGGTGGATTGGCGGAGCACCTACGTCAACAACAATTTGCTCTGCATTGGAAGACTTCGCTGGCCTGCACTTCTCTACAGGGGAGCAACATGTCGATTATCGAGTGTCTCGGCAGAAAAGAGATGATGGGGACAGAAGGAAGCTCCTCAATTGGTTTTCTCAGCGCCCTCCCTTTCCAGAATCACATGCATTAGTTTCCCTCACAACAGGTGTCGTTGCGAACCGCGATGTAAATTGCCACAAAGCACTACAAGAAGGCACTTACGATGAGAAAGATGGTAGGACAAAAGTTTGGCGAGATAAAACAGGCTCGAAAAGACAAAGTATTATCACTGGCATCCATGAGCAGTACTATAAAAATTGACAACGTTGTGGAGGTGGTTGATCCCGTTCTTATATTCCAACGAATAGCTATTTCTAAGAAGAACCACGAGGATTTACAAGATCTTCTCTGTTACGAACTGGCGCCTTTTCCATTATCGCTCTTTGATGAAAAGGGAATGCGGACGACAAAGAAGTCTGCTTTATATGATATTTTTCCTGTTCACCCCGTTACTCCGGACCTCAAGGTTTACACTAATGTGATTGACGGTGGATTCCTGTTATATCGAGTCAGGTGGGATACAGGATCAACATTTTTAGTGATATTCAATCGATATATCACTTACATAAAAAAAAGCACTATGGTGAATGCTGCACAGTCGTTTTTGATGGCTACTTGGACACTGCCAACAGCACAAAACGTGCAGAACAGAAACGTCGTACCGCCACCACCCCCACATCAGTCGATATTGATTTCACCGAAGAGATGGCAGTGATGACTCAGCAACAACACTTTTTGGGCAATGAAAAAAATAAGGAAAGATTCATCAGAATGCTGTCTCGGAAAATGACTGCAGAGGGGATAGAAGTTAGACAAGCTAATGCTGATGCAGATACAACTATTATACGATGCGCATTGGAAAAAGCAGAATATAGCTGTTCAACGGCTGTCATCGGCGAGGATGTGGATCTTTTGGTGTTGCTGATCGCTTTAGCTCCAAAGGAACGAGATATAAAGTTTTTTAAACCTGGGAAGGGAAATGAGGAAAGTAAAACTTATTCCTTCAAGGAATTGCAGGAACTTGACTTTGCAAATAGCATTTTGTTTATTCACGCTTTTAGCGGCTGCGATACCACTTCTGCAATTTTCCGAAAGGGCAAGTCAACAATTGCTAAATTACTTATGAGGGATAACACTCTGCAATTAATCGCCAACGTATTTTACGCAAAGACTTCAACACCCGAGGAAGTGGCAAACGCCGGGAACAGATGTTCCTAGCAATATACAAAGCTACAGTTACAGACTTGGACAAACAGCGATATGCAGCATTCCTAAAATCCACCACAAGGGTGAAGCCAGACCTCCCCTCTCTACCACCAACTAAAAGCTCTGCACTGCAGCACTCATACTTAGTTTATTTTAAGTTCAGGAATGGCTGGGCAACAAACTGGAACCCACTGATTGAGGTTGGATGAAAGGAGCAGATGGAGATCTTCAACCTTTGACAACTTTAAATCAACCTGCCCCACCTGCCATTCTTTCAACAATATTCTGCAGCTGCACCAAAAGCTGTGGGGCCCGTTGTGGATGCCGCAAATCAGGTATTGTTTTTTTCTGATGTTAACTGATGGCTATAAGTAAAATACAACGGAAAAATAATTTAACTTAAAACTTGAAACTTTAACAGGTATCCTATGCTCGTCAATATGTGGTAACTGTGAGGGCGCGTGCACTAACGGCTTTCGAGTTGAAGATGACAATTCAGCATATGAGGATGACCAGGAAGACTTGATAGACCCCCTTGACACCCTTTAATAAACTGTTGGACCAATAATTAATTTATTGTAAGTTTTATTTAAATAATCTATGTTCAATCATATTTTAGTTTTTTATACCTGGGACTTGTTATCACTTATAATTAATATTCTTTACACTTTAGCTACCAACTGCCTACTGTGCCGGGTTGGCACCACATTCATTCTAAGTTAATGAAACACCGAAAATACATTAACTATTATATTGATTTACGTTTTCAAAATTGGCACATAGAGTATTAAACTATACTGAGGGAGCTGACTTAAATTCTACAACTACTACCGATTTTTATGTTTAATATTAAGGACTACACAAAAGTTCGACTATACTACCGGTGGTCTAACATCTTCTACCATAATGTCTCTCTCTCCAACTTATCACCTAAAATACATCCGCTTCTAGTATATTCTTTTCGCGGTCTATTCAAATTTTAAATTTTCAACACATTTATCTACTATTATTCTACTGAACAAGACTGTAATTTAAATATCATTGTTTAGTTTGAAGACGCGAATGCAGCATTTGGGGACGACTAGGAAGACTTTATGGACCCCCGTCATCCCCCATCTCCTCTAATGAAGTGTTGGACCAATAAATTCATTGTCCTACGCAAATAAAGCAGATTTTTTTAAATGATGTTTATTTTGTCCGCCCTATAACTCGCTTACAATTAGTCCTACGACAAAAGTTCATAGGGCTATTTTTGTAGAAAACTTTGTTAGCTTTAATTGTTATAAATTATGAAAATCGATAGGAGTGATCGTTTTCGAGATTTAAGCGAAAAACTTAAAAATAGTACCTTTAACCCCCACCCTCTCCTCGAGCTCACCCCCACCCTCGGGGACTTTTGGAATATGTCTGCCTTAGTGTAGAGAAAGCGTTAAAAAAATTCCAACTCTCTAGGAATTTTTTCCACCGATTTGCTTAATTTGACTGAGCTATAAGAGGTAAGATATAAACCACTCCAGCACCACACCCCTAAACCCATAGCACGACAGCTTTCGCAGGAGTATCGCGTGATTAACACAATCGAACGCCTTAGAGAAGTTGCAAAACACCGATGCGAAAAACCCCACATTCAGTCCTAGATAAAGATGATCTAAAAGATCATCCACAGTACCTTTCCGACATTGAAAACTGAACAGGCATCCAATCAAGATATTATGAAGGTTAATAAACTGAAGCATGTCTTTCAATAATCTTGGATAGGGTTGGAAGTAAAGAGATCGGGCGAAAGTTGGCTGGGGGGCTAGCAGGGATTTAGAACTGATGTATGTGGACCGATTACTCCTTGTTCTCGTAATGAAAATTCATATTTTGTTACCCTTGTAGATGATTACTCTAGATTTGTAATGGTATTTGTAATTATTAAGCACAAGCATGAAGTACTAAAGTGTATAAAGGAGTACGAAGCTAGAGTAACATCTCTGTTTTGTGGAAAGAAATTTTCAAAAATAAAATGCGATAATGGCGGCGAGTATTGCTCAAAAGGTTTTTTTAGATTTCCGTTTTCAGAAAGGCATAGAAATACAGTATACACCTCCATATACTCCTCAACTTAATGGTGTGGCAAAAAGGATGAATCAAACTCTCAAGATCGATGATTATGCAAGCTAATTTAAGTAGAATTTTCTGGAAAGATGCTGTGCTAACAGCAGCATACATTACAAACAGAACTCAATCTTGATTGGTTCAAGACAAAACACCATTTGAGTTATTTTATAATAAAAAACCATGTGCGTTAAACATTAGGGTGTATTGCTTATGCTAGGACACCTGACTGTTTAAGAAGTAAGTTGGATGATAAAGGAAAAATGTGTAGGTTCTTCTTATTAGATGGATGTAAGTTGCTTGGCTCTGTTCAGTGAATTTACTAAGGATCCCAAATCTTATAAGGAAGCCAGAGCAAGCTCAGACTTGAATTTTTGGAAAAAAGCTATAGATGTCGAGCTTAATGCATTAAAATTAAATAACACCTGGGAGTTAGTGAACAGGTCTGAAACGACAGAAATAATTAGTATTAGGTGAGTATTCAGGGTTAAGGTGGATGAAGAAGGTAATAGGTTATATAAAGCTCGCTTGGTGGCTAGAGGATTTCAGCAACATGGTTTTGGAGAATTTGGTAGAATACATGCATCAGTTGCAAAACTATCTACCTTGAGAATTTTACTTTCAATTTGTCGCAGTTTTGATTTGACTCTTGAACAACTTGATGTCAAAAATGCAAGTTTTTATGGAATTTCCCGAAGGGTTGAATGATTTTGAATCTAGTAATAATAGGGTCTGCTTGCTAAAAAGAGCAATACATGGGCTTAAACAGGCTCCGAAAGTTTGGAATGAGAAATTTAATGACTATTGTCTTTACACTTTTCTAAAACAAAATGTGAGATGTTATCTACTTCTGTATGTTGACGACATATTGATTGCATGTAATGATTTAAGTCTTATTTAAAACAAAAATTGTATGAAACTTTTAAAATTAAAAGATGGATATGTGATTATTTTGATTTCTTGGACATTAAAATTGTTAAAGATGATAAAAATACAGTCATAACAATAGATCAAAGTTTAACAATTGGTAATCTAGTAGAGAAATATAAATTTGAAAAGAATTTGTGATGTTAATGCTAAAACAAATTTGCCATGCCTCTGTTCTAGGCCCCTTGCTCTTTCTCTTATATATCAATGACCTAGTTGCACTCAAAATACAGGGCAGGGTTTACTTTGTTTGCCGATGACACCTCAATTCTGTGGTTGGGCAGAGATGCTGATGTTCTAATCCAAACTGTGTCTCTTGATCACTGTCTTAGTTTTAATTTTACTAAAACCGACATACTCACCTTTAAGTTTGATATGACGGGTGGCACTTATTATCCCGTTGCAAATAAAGAATGTCTTAAGGTTTTTGGGCCTCTGGATAGACAATAAACTAACATTCAGTGAACATATATATAGTCTGAGTTCGAAGGTAGCTTCTGGCTGTTATGCTTTGCG
>JAEQML010082993.1:0-10632 GCA_016904865.1 Pissodes strobi | reverse complement strand
GTGATGTTCTTAATTCTCCTCAACCTATGAGAACCAAGCTGATTACATGGCGACCCTGCCAGCGGCGTTCGTGTGTCCTTAAGATGTTTGTAAAGTCGTTGTTTGAATTCAAACAATGGTAAAGTAAAGTAATGATGAAGTTATTGTGATTGTGTCAAGAAAATGGGGAAAACTCAGTCAAAAGAAGAAGTTATAATTGCACAAGCTGGAAACAGTGGTGGACAAACGACAACTCAAGAATCCAGCAGGGGCGTCTCCCTCCATGAAGTGCTTGCATTAATGGTAGGTGGCATAATTGTTACTGTTTGGGTGATTTACTGTTGCCTGCGGACAAAAAAGAAACTAGAAAGAAAAATAAGGCGTGAAATAAGAAGAAGTCAAGAACTTGTATAAGAAAAACTCATCCTGACGATATATATGGGTCGATTCCAAAATCGATCCCATCAGGGAACTTCAACCAGTGGTACCCAAACCGGGGCTGGCATCGATGGAACGGGCTAGTTGTGGGCGCAATGCCGCTAGTTCGCAACGTTGGACACGTCAGCTTCTAGGACCACTCCTGAGGCAAAACTTCTGTAGCGGATAGCGGATTATATAATATTAAGGTAAATGAGTAGTGTAGGATTAAGTGATTTTAAAGAACTATACGCATCGTGCATAAGTTTTGTAGTAACATTGTTAAAGAACCTACCGAGAGAAGGGTAAATTTAGAAAGAGTACATAAATTGTTGTTAGAGATCGGTATATTAGAAGATAATTTCAGTACTTTAAAATTAGAATTTGGTAAAATTGAAAGAGATTCAGCGGAGCCGCAAGCAGCTTCTAAATATATCAAAGAAATCGGGAAAATTCTTTATAATTGTAGACATATACTATTAGAGAGGTTAAGCGTTATAGTAGAAGGTAAGGAAAGTGAAGAGGTATTAGACATTGTACAAGGTGATAAAAGTTTAAATATGACTGAAAAATTTGACTTGAGAACAGCCGCATCCTTGTTGCCGTGTATTGATGGTAATGAGGATACAACTAATCAACTAATTGACTCTATTCAACTTTATAGCGAACTGCTGAATGACGATGGTAAAAAACATTTAATAAATTACGTTCTGAAAACTAGATTATCGCGTAGTGCAAAACTACGGCTAGAAAATACTTACAATACAATTGACCGCTTACTAGCTGATATAAAAACATATTTACTTACAAAAAAATCTGCAGCTGCGTTAGCAACTGAATTACATAATATTAGACAAGACGGGAAGACAATTGACGACTACGCAAAACATTTCATTTCTCAATTTAACTATAGCTCAAGCAAATGGCAATGATAGAAACATTACAATTCTTAGAAATGTCAACGAAAAACTTGCAATTAATGCCTTTTCCAATGGACTAAAAAATACTGAACTGCGAACAATAGTAAAAGCTAGGGACTATTCCACACTAAAAGACGCTATAGTAGGCGCAAAAGATGAAGAAAAACTTAAGTTCTCAAATTCTAGTATGTCTGTATTTCATATGAGACAGAATAATAATAATTCGAATAGATTTAACAATTACGGTGGTCGTGGAAGAAGTTTCTCAAATAGATTTAATAACAATCGAGGTAGACCTTTTAATAATAATACTAGGTCGGGCAGTATAAATCCGAGAAATTTTAATAACAATAATTTCCGTAGACTAGGTCGAGGCTCCCGTGGAAGTCGTTCGTATTTTCGTGGCCATCAGCAAAATCGTAATATGGGTCAACAGAGATCTTATTTTACAGACGTAAGTGGATCAAATTATAACAATCCAAACCTTATGTCAAACGAAATTCCGTACGCAGAAAATTCAAATTTAAACCCGGGAATAAGCGGAATAGAGCAGAATAGGCGGTTTTTTCGTTCCTAACAATAAGTGTAAAAATTTAGAAGAACATGTAGTTTTAAGCTTAAATGGTATGAATTTTATTCAGGTGCATTACGAAATGCAAGATATGCTATTTTTAATAGACACCGGAGCTAGTATTAGTGTATTTTTTTCAGATTACTTAAGAAAAGGTGAATATGTTGATACATCAAAAAGGTAAAAATAATGGGTATAAGCGGTTCTACATTTTCCCTAGGCGCAACAAATGTTCGATTTTCTCTAAATAATATTGAAATTGAACACGAATATTTAGTACTTAATAAATTTAATTCAGGTATACAGGGTGTACTAGGTTCAGATTTTTTTTCGAAATACGGAGCAAGCATAAATTACGAGACATCAATATTTTCTTTTTGGGTTAACGATAACAAGGTACCTATGATGTCGAATTTCGATGATTATATTTCAATACCACCTAGAAGCGAAATAGTAAAATACTGCTTAGCCGATCGTACCAGTGACTGTGTTATTTCTTCTGAGGAGTTGTGTGAGGGTGTGTTCGTTGCAGGTGTTATAGCGAGACCGGAGAATGGAAGAATTGCCGTGAGATTTCTGAATGTAAATGACCGCGAAATTAAGGTTAAAAATTTCACACCTAGATTAGAACCTATTGAGAATTATCAAATCTATAACTTTAACAAAAACGATAATTTATCTGTAGAACGCGTAGATAAAGTCTTAGATCTAATAGACACGTCGTCGCTAAACAACGAAGAAAAACTTTCAATCGAAAAACTATGCGCAAAATATGCAGACGTCTTTCACTTAGAGGGCGATTCTCTTACGGTTACTAATCTTTACCAACAGAGACTACAGCTCAAAGAAAACGCGGTTCCAGTTTATGTAAAACCTTATAGGCTTCCCCAGGCTCAAAAGTCAGAGATACATAGGCAGGTTCATAAAATGCTTGACGAGGGTATTATTGAAGAGGCTAAGTGCGAATGGTCTTCACCCCTTTTAATCGTACCTAAAAAAGCTACTAATGGCGAAAGGAAATGGAGAGTCGTTATTGACTACAGACTCGTAAACCGTCAATTAAAGGATGAAAAAATGCCTCTACCTTGCATCTCTGAAATATTAGACTCACTATCAGGAGCATTGTACTTTTCTCATCTCGATTTATCTCAAGGATACTACCAAGTCGAGTTACATAAAGATAGTAGGCCTTACACAGCATTTACTACTAATGAGGGTCAGTTTCAAATAAGAAGGTTACCTATGGGCTTAAAAATTAGTCCAAGTGCATTTTCTAGACTCATGACTGTTGCATTTTCTGGGTTAAATTATGAGTCTTGTTTTATTTATTTGGACGACCTAATAATATTCGGGAACTCATTACAACAACATAATAAAAATCTTGTTAAAGTTTTACAAAGACTTAGAGAAGTAAATTTGAAATTAAACCCTAATAAATGTGATTTTCTTAAAAAACAAATTTTATATTTAGGCCATGTGATTTCTTCAGATGGAATTTCTCCAGATCCCGAAAAATCCAGAGTGATAGCTAAATATCCAATACCTAGAAACGCTGATGAAGCTAAACGGTTCGTTGCATTTGCAAATTATTATCGAAAATTTATAAGTAATTTTGCACAAATAGCTCAACCTCTTAATGAATTATCGCGGAAAGGAATAAACTTTAATTGGACAGGCAAGTGTCAAACAGCATTTGATATTTTAAAAAAGGCACTTATAAATCCACCTGTATTACAATATCCAAATTTTTCAGAAAATAATACATTCATTCTTAAAACAGATGCTAGTGGTTATGCTATTGGTTCGGTTCTATGTAATGGTAATGACAAGCCAGTAGCGTACGCTTCTCGTGTTTTAAATAAGGCCGAAAGGAATTACTGTACCATCGAAAAAGAATTGCTAGCCGTTGTTTGGAGTGTAAAACATTTTAGACCGTATCTGTATGGCAGAAAATTTGAAATACTTACGGATCATCGTCCACTCGTATATTTATTTAGCATGACAAACCCATCAAGTAGATTAACTAAATTTAGATTAGTTTTAGAGGAATATGATTTTACGGTAAATTACATAAAAGGTACACATAATGTTACAGCTGACGCTTTGTCGCGTATAAAAATCGATGTGAACGAACTGAAAGAAATGAGTGAGGGAATGATTAATAGTGTGAATGTGATTACGCGAGCACAGGAAAAAAATCAACAAATCAAAGAACAGGAAGATTTAATAAATTCTACGGATGAAAGGCTTGATCACCCTGAAATTGTAGAAATATTAAAACGACCTGATAATAGTATAGAATTACGGCCGATAGGAAAAGATGCATTTATTAAATATAAAAATAAAATAAACCATGGTAAAAATATGAATTATGCAAATTTTATATACGACGAAAAACTGCAAGTAATTTATTTTTGTCGAGATTACCGATCGACGTTTGACCTAGGTACATCGTTGAGGAATCTTGGAAATGTATGCACAAGGTATAAAATTGCAGAAATATGTATAATAAAAAATATACAGACTAGTCAATTTATTAAAGATATATCGCGATATAAAAACGAAATATTAGAAAACGGTATTAAAATATGCATTATTAAGGACATAAAACGTATTGAAGACAAAGAAACGAGACAATTGATACTAAACGATTTTCACAACCTTTATACAGGAGGACATGCGGGTACTAACCGTATGTACAACAATATTAAGAAGTTTTATTTTTGGTCAGGTTTGAAGCGAGATGTAGATCAGTTTGTCAAAAAGTGCGATGAGTGTCAAAGATATAAATATAGTAAAGCTACCAAACAGCCAATGACAATAACATCTACAGCTACTTCAGCTTTCCAAAAAATTTTTCTTGATTTAGTTGGACCTATAAAGACTGACATTAAAAACAATTCATATATATTAACAATTCAGTGTGATTTATAGAATGTTATCCATTACAAACGAAAGAAGCTTATGATGTAGCTAAGTCTTTTGTGGAGAATTTTGTACTACGGTATGGAATTCCACAAGAAATTGCCACAGATCAGGGAAAAGAATTTTTGGCAAACCTGTTTCAGGAATCATGTAAATTGCTAGGAATTAATACCTTAAATTCAACAGCTTATCACCATGAAACTCTAGGAGCTTTGGAAAACTCTCACAAACATTTAGGAGCTTATTTGCGTATTCAAGTGTCACAACATGCAGATAGTTGGAGTACGTGGGTACCATATTGGTGCTTTGCGTATAACAACACTGTGCATACCGAAACCAAATATACTCCTTATGAACTTGTGTTTGGAAAACAAAGCCAAATACCATCAAATATTGCCAATAACATAGATCCATTATATAACTTTGAGGATTATCCTAAAGAGCTTAAATATAGACTTCAAACTGCTTGTAATGATGCTAGAAATAATTTGATTACATCCAAACAAAACCGGAAAATAAATTTCGATAAAAAATGTATTAATGTAGAGTATAACGTGGGAGATAAAGTGTTGATTCTCAACGAAAATAGGAATAGTAAATTAGATGCTTTGTATATAGGACCTTACGAGGTATTAGAAAATAAAAATCCAAATGTAGTGTTAAAAATAAATAATAGAAATGTAGAAGTACATAAAAATAGGATTAAGCTTTATTATGATTAGGATTAAGCTTTATTATGATACTAACTATATTATAAGTATTATAATTATATCTATCTATATATCATAAAAAAATATATATTGCTGTCTCAATATATATATATTTTTTTTTCGCCAGGGAGGTGTACTGGGCATATAAGGTCACAAGGGTATTGACTTCATATCCTGTAAACTATGTTTAATTTGTTAAGCAATACACAATATATTGCAATTGCCCAGCACAGCTTTTTGACGATTATTATTACATTAGGTAATCAGGTTATTGTTTAATTATTATAAGATTGCATACTGTGCATTTTGGCCATCATATACGAATATTAAATTATAACAAATATAGTTTTATCGAAGCTTTCGTGATGTTCTTAATTCTCCTCAACCTATGAGAACCAAGCTGATTACAGTGGTATCGAGGCAGAAAAGTTTTTTTTTTAATGTATGGATCTTCTATCGAGTCCATTTTTGAGTTTTAGAGGATACGTTGTTATTACTTTTGTTCTGCAATCACTCCGTAACTGGGATTTTTCACTGCCTTGGTTGCACTGAGTCGCCTTTTTGTTTTTTTTTATGTGTCGCCATTTTGTAACTCTACGAGGATGTTAGTTTTTCTTGCAGAGATTTTAGCTCGCCTACTTTTTGTTCAGCGTTAACAGATTTAAAAACAGGCAGAATACTAATTTTTTTGAATTTCAGTTTTTCTTTGCATGTAAAAATTGTTGGCCAGAGTTTCAGATATATTCCCTTGTTTACCATTGCTTAAAATCGCTAGTTAGTATTACACCCTAGTGAATTCAAGAAGTGTGAACGGAACATGATCATGTATTGGTTAATGTGAAAAACTAAAAATTTATTGCTTATTTTCGTTGTCTCTTCATATTCACTTTTAACATAGGTTCTGTCTCGTCCACTCTTTGATACAATCTAGCTGATTTCAGCGAAACATGATCATGTATTGGTTAATTTAAAAACTAATTATTTATTGCTTATTTTTGCTGACTCTTCATATTCTCTTTTAACAGAGGTTCTGTTTCGTCCACTATTTGATACAACTTAGCAGATTTCAGCGGCAGCAGATTTAAAAACAGGTAAAATATTTAACTTTTTCTTTGCATGTAAATGTCCTTTGCTTCGAGTTTTAAGTAAAAGCCCCCAATAAGTTGATGTTTTACAGTTTTTTTTGTACACGAAGAGCCCTTCTTCAGCTGACGAAGTTCCTGGTGTTCCTATTTGAAGAGTCCTTCTTCTTCCAAAGAAGTTACATATGTGTACTGGTCGTGTAGACGTTTCCCTCTAGGAGTTAGCTGCCCATGAGTCCCTATTGGTCAGTCACGTTCTTTTGTTTGCACACATAATTTCGTATCATGTAAGATACATTTCTCTGAAGAGACCTGAGTGTAAGAGATATTTTCTTCTTTGCCATTGCTTAAAATAACTGGTTGGCACTACGCCCTAGTGGGCTTAAGAAGTGTGACCGGAACGTGATTATGTATTGGTTAATTTCCAAACTAAGTATTTACCGTTTATTTTCATCGGCTTCACTTGAGATTGTCTTTTAACAGAGATTCTGGTTCGTCTACTCTTTGAGACAGCCTTGCTGATTTTAGCGTTGGCAGATTTAAAAACAGGTAAAATTATGATCTGTTTTAGTATCTTATTTTTTTTTGTATGTAAATATTTCTTGCTTTGGGTTCTAAGTAAAAGCTCCGAATATGTTGATGTTTTGCATGTTTCTTTTACGCTAAGAGGCTTTCTTCAGCTGAAGAAGTTCCTGGCATTCCTACATCAAGAGTTTTTCTTCTTCCAAAGAAGTCACGTGTGGATGTTTCCCTCTGGGATTTAGCTGCCCATGAGTCTCTGCTGGTCAGAGTCTAGATATTCCCATATTTTAATAATTGGTTAATTTTTAATGCCGTTATAGTCAGCATTTCAACTTTTCTCATATGCACACATTACATTTATATCAAGAATTCTCGTCAGAGTTTAAGATATGTTCCCTTCGTAACCATTGCTTAAAATCGCTAGTTAATATTACGCCTTAGTGGACTCAAGGAGTGTGAACAGAATATGATCATGTATTGGTTAATTTAAAAACCAAATTTTAATTGTTTATTATCATTGACTTCACTTCAGATTCTCATTTCACAGAGGTACTGTTTCGTCTACCCTTTGAGACAGCATTAGCAAAAGAAAAAACAGGTCTTTTTTTGTATATAATATTTTTAATGTTAATTAATTTTTAACGTCATTATAGGTAGCATTTCAACCTTTTTTTATATGGACATATATGTTCACATCGAGAAAGGTACATTTCTCTGAAAAGGCCAGAGGTTCAGATATATTCCGTTCTTTACCATTGCTTAAAATCCCAGTGAACTCAAGAACTGTAAACGGAACATGATGATGTATTGGTTAATTTATGAACTAAGTATTTATTGTTTCTTTTCATCGACTCTTCATATTCCCTTTTAACAGAGGTTCTGTCTCATCTACTCTTTGATACAACATAGCTGATTTCAGCTTTAGCAGATTTAAAAACAGGTAAAATATATTTTTTTAGCATTTCACTTTTTTTTTGCAAGTAAATGTCCCTTAGGTTTTAAGTTAAAGCCTCGAGTATGTTGATTTTTAACAGGAAGAGCCCTTCTTCAGCCGAGGAAGTCCCTGGTGTTCCTCTGTGAAGAGTCTTTCATCTTCCAAAAAAGTCATGTGTGTGTATTGGCCGTATAGACGTTTCCTTCTGAGAGTTAGCTGCCCATGAGTCAGTCAAGTTATTTCTATATTTTAATTATTGGTTTAATTGGGTTTTAACACCATTATAGTCAGCAATGAACCTTTTCTCATATGTTCACATCAAGAAAGATATATTTCTCTGAAAAAAACAGAGTTTCAGATATATTCCCTTATTTAGCATTGCTTAAAATCGCTAGTTTGTATTACGCCCTAGTGGACTCAAGAAGTGTGAGCGGCACACGATCATGTATTGGTTAATTTTAAAACTAAGTATTTTATTTTCATTGCTTTCATTTCAGATTATCTTTTTAGAGAGGTTCTGTCCCGTCTACTCTTTGAGACAGCCTAGCTTATTTCAGCGTTAGCAGATTTAAAAATTGATATTTTTAGTATTTCACCTTTTCTGAATAAGTCCCTGATGTTCCCTTATGAAGAGTCCTTCTTCTTCCAAAGAAGTTACATGTGTGTATTGATCGTGTAGATGTTTCCTTTTGGGAGTTAGTTGCACATGAATCTCTGTTGATCGGTTTACCTGATCGAAGCGTGAAGTTCAAATAGATAAATTTCATTCCTATATTTTAATTATTAATTTTTAAAGCAGTTTTTTTACATGCATAAAAAATTTCACATTAAATGAGATACATTTCTCTGAAAAGGCCGGAGTTTAAGAGACATTTTTTCTTTGCCGTTATTAAAAATCTTACGACGTCCTAGTGGACTCAAGAAGTGTGAACGGAACATGATCATGTATTGTTTAACTTGAGAACTAATTATTTACTGTTTATTTTCATTAACGTCACTTCAGGTTCTCTGTTAACTGGCATACGATTCATTTTCATTATGTAAAGTACATATGTTACCATAACAAATTATTAGTAGCCATGCCAATTGCGTGACAAGCGATTTATTTTGCGTTATACGATTGGTTGGTGTTTGTTTTTTACTTAATCCCTCAGTTTCTCTGTAAATTATGTAATATTTATTGAATTTTGTAAATAAATAAATAAATAAATAAATGTTTATTTACGGACCAGCCATTTACAAAAAGTCTAATACAAAAGCAGAACAAGGTGCATTCAAAGCAGAAAAAATAAATAAACTAACAGACAATAAGCACTGGTCTCCTAGGGTAAAAAAATCACATATAGCCAAAGTAGACAAGATATCAACAAATCAATAAATATCAATACATACATATATAAATACTCATTAATAAAACAAAAATAACATAGCAAGTGTCAGATAGGTGCATCAAACACACACCAATTAGACATCACCATACATTCCTTATTTTTGATTTGAAAAGATTCAGTGAATCACTAAAAAATCAATGTTCTTCTGTCGAATCAATTCATGGGCTGTTGATGCGAAACGAGTTAAAGACGATGATAAACCATAGTTCGTCCTGTGATAAGGAACACTAAACAGATCGAATTCCGTCAACAATCTCTGTGGAACACTTATGCTTAACATAGCCAATAATTCAGGACAATCTACTAAACCGTTCAATATTTTGTAGAGAGTGCACATATCAATAAATGTTCTTCGTTCAGTAAGAGGAGGCAAGTTAATTAATTTAGTTAATTCTTCATATACAATATCCTCTCCTGCTATTCCCATTTTATATCCTACAAATCTTATGAATCTTTTTTGTACCCGTTCAATTTGTTGGATATACTGCCCATAAAATGGTGACCATACGGGGCAAGCATATTCCAAGATCGACCTAACATAGGAACAAAACAGGGTTTTGAAGCAAGATATGTTATTGAAATCCTGTAAAGTTCTTTTAATAAACCCCAATAATTTCAGGGCTTTATTGGTTATGTAATTCACATGATAATTGAAATTTAAATGTTTATCAAAATACACTCCTAGATCTTTAAGCTCATCTTTAATTATAAGTGGGATATCGCCTATGGAATAATCATAATCAATGACATGTTTGTTACGATAAAATTTCAACACAAAACATTTATTCACATTTAGCTGCATACCATTTAGATTACACCAGTCATTCAAAGCATTCAAATCTTCTTGGAGTCTCAAGCAATCCTCTATCTCCCTAATTATCCCAAAAATTTTCAAGTCATCAGCATATAGAAGGCAGTTTGAATATTTCACAAGTTCAGTTACATCGTTGATAAATATGTTAAAAAGCAATGGCGCCAAATGTGAACCTTGTGGTACCCCAGATGTAACAATAATGTCTTTAGAAATAAAGTTTCCAATTTTTACCTGCTGTCTTCTATTTGAGAGGTAACTCTTAAACCATTGCAACAGATTTCCATACACACCATATTTTTTCAGCTTTCCCAATAACAGGGAATGGCAAACCCTATCGAATGCTTTAGAGAAGTCAGTGTAAACAGAA
>JAEQML010082988.1:0-10636 GCA_016904865.1 Pissodes strobi | reverse complement strand
CCCAAAGGCAGCCTCAACTTTCTCAAACATCCGTTGCCTCAGTTTTCTCATCGACATCGAACACTGAAATATTTCTGGTCCCAGACATAGACTTCAACCCCCTGACAAGACAGTTTTCAAAACTATGAAAACTGATTGGAATCAACTTCTCATTGACAGCCAAAAGTTTCTTGGGAAAATTTTAACAAGAGCGCAATTTGGTAAATTTATTGCTGCCCTATGGGAGGTGTTCATCGAGTCCCGACACCTAAGGTCAGGTTTTCAATTAATTGGACTGCTTCCCGTAAACTTTAACAGGTTTCCGGGGATCGCTTATAATTCGATACAGCTTATGATCAGTCAACCCAAAGGCTCAAACATCCCTTGCCTCAGTTTCCTCATCGACATTGAACACCGAAGATACCTCTGGCCCCAGATATAGACTTACAGTCACTGAAAAAGCTCATTTGAAACCCTCAGAAAGTGAAAAAAGGAAAGAAGCATGCAACGTCAGCTTCAGCTGAAACTGTCCTGAAGTTGCAAGTCTTAATCCTATCAGGAAAAAGGAAGAAAGTATCTCAAGGTGACAGGGAAATTTTAACATTAGAAATGGTTGCACAGGGCCTGAAAGGCGAAGCAGAAGCAAAGAAAGCTAAAATTTCCATAAAAACAAAGAAATGGTTGTAGAGCGCCTGAAATAGGAAGTAGAGGCAAAGAAGGTTAAGGTTTCCATAAAAACAAGATAAGAAGATGAAGAAAATAAAGGAAAATAAGTCAATAAGGTCACCAAAAAAAGAAAATTTCCTCGGAAATCTCAACATCTGAGGGGGAACAAGTTATTGACCCAAAATTATTGGTACTCAATGAGGCTTCAGACAGACGACTGGAGTGGTTCGGATCACCAGACTTCGAGCAACATTCGTGATCGTCTGAACCAGGATGAACGGTCAGAGCAACTCAATTTACATGCAGAAATATACTTTGTCATTTATATAATATACCGAACATCAACACTACCATGGCAGAAGTCAAGTTTTCTCACCGTGATATTCGCAAAATCCTTAAAGAACTAGATACGCAAAGGGCATCAGGACCGGACGGAATACCTGCCATCGTGCTAAAGAACTGCGCCAACGAACTAACACCCGTTTTTTCCAGGCTTTTTTCTCTTTCTTACAGAAAAGGGATTTACCCATCCTATTGGAAAGTCGCTCGAGTGCAACCTGTTCCAAAAAAAGGCAAGAAAACCACGCCCTCAAACTATCGCCCGATTGCCTTGCTTCCAATAATCTCCAAAGTCATGGAACGTGTAGTCAACCAGCAACTACTCAAGTACCTCGAGAGCAACAGAATAATCAGCGATAATCAATACGGCTTTCGCAAAGAGAGATCGACAGGAGATATATTGGCCTATGTCACTCATATATGGAGTAGGGCAATTGAAAACTACGGAGAGTCTCGAGCGATTGCGTTGGATATTTCAAAGGCATTCGACAGAGTTTGGCATGACGGACTGCTCAACAAACTGCCGTCCTTGGGACTGCCCGCCTCTCTCTGCAGCTGGCTGGCCAGTTTCCTTAAGAACCGATCCCTACATGTTGCAGTCGATGGACACATCTCGGACACATTCACCATCAACGCGGGCATACCTCAGGGCGCAATACTTTCACCAACTCTGTTCCTCATCTATATTAATGACCTGCTGATCGAAACGAATAATCCTGTTTACAGTTTTGCAGATGACAGTACCCTTGTCTCCCACTTTAGATCAGAAAAACCCTTACCAGCGACTGAGACTCATCACCGCAGGCAGGAGCAGATTACAGCAATTAGTCAAGACCTGGAGAAAGTTCAAACTTGGGGCGACCGAAATTTGGTCCAGTTCAATGCAGCAAAGACCCAAGCAGCAACGTTTACTAAGAGGGCCAATACAGCGGGCCCTGACATCATTATGGCAGGATCGACCATTCCTTCATCCTCGTCAATCGGGCTGCTGGGTGTCTCGGTCAACAGCAATATGTCATGGCATGACCATGTTGCTAACATCGCAAAATCAGCCTCCCAGAAGCTTGGTGCGCTATTTCGCAACAAAAAACTCTATACACCGCAGCAGTTGCTCTTGCTGTACAAAGCGCAAATAAGACCGTGCTTAGAATATTGCTCACATATCTGGGGTGCCGCACCAAAGCATACCCTAAAGCTGCTGGATTCCATTCAGAAGAGGGCTGTGCGTCTCGTCGGCGATCCGGAGTTGACCCGGAATCTGGATAGTCTGGAACATCGCAGACATGTGGCCGAGATGTCTCTGTTTTACAGATACTTTCACGGCAGATGTTCCCAGGATTTGGCCCGCATAATCCCGCCCCTGGCAACTCCTGTCAGACAGTCCCGACAGACGGCAGGAGCGCACCAGTTCGTCGTACAACTAGAAACACCTAGAACATCGCTTTACCAGAACTCCTTTGTCTGGCGCACTGCATCACTGTGGAACTCACTTCCAGGACATCTGTTTCCCACTAATTACAACCTACAAATATTCAAGAACCGTGTCAATCAACATCTTCGCACACACACCGCTCGTCGAGCGCCATAGGATCTCCCTTTAGTGTGGGTGCCACTGCCATAAAAAAAATATCAATTGGTCAATGGATTATTAAAACTGACTTCTTGACTGAACGAATCTTCTTCATGCAATGTCTAGCGCTAGCATTGGTAAGGGCGATGTATTTCGAGAGGACGAACCAAAGAAAATTCATCCTTTGAGAAGCTTCAATATTAGTTCAGATTAGTTAGCGCCCATGAAGCATTTTCACGCAAAAGACATGAGTTAGTTCTGTGCAGGGATTTTTGGGTTTAAAAGCATATTTCCGGAAGTGCTGTCATGCAAATGTGGCCGATGCACTACCGACTATCGTTCACCTTGATGTATCGAGTTAAATGTATTAAATTAACCTATTGCGCGATATGAAACGTACGTGACCATAAATGACCCGTAATTTTTATCACAACCTAAACACAAATATACCAGTTACTGTCCCCATATTACTCATCAATATTTGGTTTTGTGACACGATTTAATGACACAATGAATTACACATTGTACTTATTAAAAATAGGAAAAAATTATGATAATATAATAGGCAAAATCATGATGAATCAATAATATCCATTAGTGCAATTCTATAAAGTGCACCATTGAATCAAACATATATAGGGTGGCCCAGCCTATTCGAAATGGTATCTCAGTGAAAAATAGTTATTTGATACTTGTTCTCGTCGTAAAATTCATGTGACTTAAACGGTTTTACTTAGACGGAAACAGTTTGCAATTATTTCTTGCTTTAAATTTTAATACTGACGATTATAATGTTCACGTAAATTTTTTCTGAACTACTTCCTAATTGAGGCATTAGCCTTTAAACATTGGACGTGAAATGCGTTTTTCTTTCAGAATAAATTTAATCATGTGAAATTGCCTCGTCCAGTCCAACCTTTCTTGATCACCCTGTGCATAAGATGGGACACTGTATTGTCTGTAAACATAAACTGAGCTTGATGAAAGTTAAACAATTTTCGTTACCAAAAAGTAAACTTCAGGTAAAAAAGCAAGATATTATTGACGAAATTACAAATTACCGTTGTAGAGGCGGTTTGGCAAAGATTTTATATGAAAAAGTAGTCTTGAACGCCCTCTGGTGGAGAGGCCTTCGTTCATCATCTCCGTTATCAAAAGTAGCTTCACGCCATATTCATTAACAAAAATAATAATAAACAGGCTTACTGACTAATGACAGAGCAGCTAAACTATACTAGATGTCTCACAATGAAAACTTATTAAAAGAAAAAAGAGAAAATGACAACAGAAGGTCGTGATGAAGATAGGGAGGAAGTTGATTAACATGAAGGAACTACTGATGCTGACAATGAGGCAAATTAACCTGAAGAAAATTTATCACCAAATAAATTGCTGGACACTCGAACTTACACAAATACATTTTTAGGCAAATTTCAAAGTTCAATATCTTCACCAAGAAAAAAGTTTTTTGATTAAGCTGCATGACGTAAATTTCACATAGGACCATAAGATTATGATGTACGAGCTGATCAATAAAGTCCTGCAAAAAATCAAAAAGTTTGTGTCTGTGACATTTCTGCAAAACATTTTTTTGGTCGTACAATATGATTCGTTAGTAAGGTTACATCAATATCTCTAGATGTTTTTGTCAGTTTTTGGATTTAGGCCCTTTACCCTTGAATACACTATTAAACATCAAATTAGGGTAACAAGATTTTTAAAATCCTATAACTTGACATTGGGCTGACGGATCTTGATGATTTTTGTAGATTTGGAATCCTTATTTCATGTAGATTTTCTATGGTTCCAGCGTTTTATTTGAGGGTTGAAATTTTCACATTATACCGGATCAATAATAAACAAAAACATAGGGTATTTTAAACAATTTCGTGTACCCTTCGTTTTTTTCTATTATTGACCCGGTATAATGTGGAAATTTAAACACTCAAATAAAATGCTGGAACCACAGAAAATCGACATGAAATAAGGATTCCAAATCTTCAGAAATCATCAAAATCTGTCAGTCCAATGTCAAGTTATAGAATTTTAAAAATCTTGTTACCCTAATTTGATATTTAATAGTGTATTCAAGGCTAAAGGGCCTAAATCCAAAAAATGACAAAAACACCTAGAGATATTGATGTTATAGTCAAAAGCGGTCTTATCGTGCGGGTCCAAAGGTCACATTTTTCATTAAATGTCATTCCTTTGACAGATTTTACACGCAAAATCTGCCACGAATGAAGTTTTTGCTGAAAATTGTGACCTTTGGACCCGCACGATAAGATCGCTTTTGACTATACCTTAATAACGAACCATATTGCAAGGACCAAAAATTTTTTTTGCCGAAATGTCACACACAAACTTTCTGATTTTTTGCATGACTTTATTGACCACCCCGTATATCATAATCCTATAGACGTATGAAAATGTTACGTCATGCAGCTTAATCAGGAATAAACTGGCTTTTAAAATCCGCAAGCCACGTTCAACAAACTTTTTCTTGGTGAAGATATTGAACTTTGAAATTTGCCTAAAAATCGGTTTGTATAAGTTCGAGTGTCCAGCAGTTTATTCTAGAGGCCCGATTGATAATGAGAGCGATGAAGACATGCCTCTTACTGGTGTGGGTCTTGATTCTAGTTTTTTTTTTTGTTCGTATTGGTTAATTTGAGACATGTTTTTGCTCTTCTTTTTATGCTTTTGTATGCATTTATTGTATATACTTAATTTTGCATGATAATTTGCTTTAAATGATCAGTTTTTGAAGTGAAAACTTCTTTAGCAAAGCGGGTGTGATTTGAGACTCGATGAAACCAAAACGAGGAAATGCTCGATGAAAGGGAACCGAGGAAACGAAAAAACCGGCACCAGTTTCAAAACTTCTTAAGCGCCGTTGGCCGGCTGAGAATGGGAGTAATTTCAGACTCGGTGCAACCAAAGACAATCATACTACGAAGATTGTCTTTGGTGAAACGGATGAAACAGAAACGAGTAAACGGAAAAAGCGACATGCGAGAGAACGAGATAGAACACAGTATACAGTTGTTACAAATAATTAAAGGTAAAAAGAAGTTGTCACTGAAGTTAAGCAACGTCAGGCGTGGTTAGTAATTGGATGGGTGATCGCTTGGTTTAGTTTTATGAAGGTTTCACTGCTATCACTTGTGAACTGTTTTTAATTTTATATAGTTTTGTTTGTTTTAATATCTTGTACGTTAATAAATAAACAAATATCGCTCTGCTGAAGTTTTCATTTATGTCGTGCGGTTTTAAGTAGACATCTTTTTTAAGGTTGGGTCCGGACGACTTTACGGACAGTGGATTATTATTATTATTATTGAAGTAAAACTTCTTTAGCGATGATAAAGTCAGAAAAAATGCTTATCAAAGTGAAACGCCCCTTTAATTAAGCATGTTCCAGTATAGTTAGTAGTTAGTTGAAATTTTCAGGACATGTAGCCGGGGTAAAATGAGGATCCTGGACGAAAACTGGACACCGTACCCCTCCCCCCAGCCAGGAGAGGGGGGAGAAAAAAACTAAAATAATTAATTCCGGAGAACAGGAAGAACTACGGGTCGACATTTTTATGGTAGGTGCGCCTCATGGGGCTACCTTTGACTATATGGGGGGACCAAGGATCTAATTTAAGGGAGTATTTTGGAGGGAAAACCGTTTTTTGCCGATATCTCTGCAAGGAGCCTCGGATCGAAAACATGACAAGCGATGACCCCGTTTTACAAGGTCATTAGAAGAGGGGAATTATACCCCCCACCTCCCCGGATATCCAAAAATTTTCGAAAAGGCGAAAAAAAATAAAATAACTTAAAAAATGGTTTGAAAAGTTAATAAAAGCACATATTATAAAACGGAATAAGAAAAATAAAATTAATAAAAAAAAAATAGAGAAACCGAAGTTCAGCTACGAGGTCGGGGATGGCAAAAATGGGGAGAAAAAATGCTTTATGAAAAAAATACAAACATTTTTGAAAAAATGAGAAAAAGTTGGAAAAAAACAAGAAAAAAATGTTCGGAAAGTTAATAAAAAGTATTATAAAACGAAATAAGATGAAAAAAAAACAAAACCAAAAGATTGTTCGGAATGTTAAAAGTATTATGAAACCAAATAAATAACAAAAAAAAAGAAAAAATTGTTCGGAAAGTTAATAAGAGTAGCTATATAAAATGAAATAAAGAAAAAAATTAATAAAAAAAAGTTAGAGAAACGCGGCTTTCGGCGAAAAAAAAGTGTCGAAACCGGGGGCAAAAGTTGAAAGAAAAAAAGAAAAACTCAGTTGTTTGCTTATACAGGTGAGTCACACAATTCTTTTTTAATTTACTAGAAAGAAAGCATATAAAATAGTACATTCAACAAAAAAAAATTGCGGAAAATGCATTATTTAAGCAAAAAAATTTAATTCCCATAAAAATCATCATTTTTAACAACTCTAAACATCGAAACTCGATGGTTTCTGTCAAATTTAAGAAATATTAATACAAGGTTGCCGGATTATGCATAATAAGTAACATTTTAGTAAATATCCGAAAATTTCTTTTTTAATTTCACGTCAGTTTGGGTGGTTATACATCACATCTGCAATGCCCTCCGCTCGCTCCGAAAGAAAACCGACAAAAACTAACCGAAAGTAAAATGTTAGGTATTATGCATAAATACTATTTCGTATATTAACCAAAGCTATTAGCAACGTCCTAAAATTCACGCGCAGGCGCTATTAGCCTAACGTGGCATGTGTCAAAAGTACCCGGATACCCAAAAAATGTTCGAAAAAATGGGAATTGAAAAAAAAACGAAAAAATCGTTCGGAAAGTTAATAATAGTATATAAAACGAAATAAGAAAAAAAAATAATAAAGAAAAGTTAGAGAAACATGGCTTTTGACAAAAAAAGGCAAAGGAGTTCAGCTACGAGGTCGGGGATGGCAAAAATGGGAAGAAAAAATGCTTTATGGAAAAAAACATTTGAAAAAATGGGAAAAAATTAAAAAACCTAAAAAAATGTTCGGAAAATTAATAAAAGTATAAAATGAAATAGGAAAAAATAAAAGAAAACAAAAACAAAATATTGTTTGGAAAGTTAAAAAAAAGTATTATAACACCAAATAAGAAAAATAAAAAAACAATAAAAAAAATGTTCGGAAAGATAATAAGAGTATTATAAAACGAAATAAAAAATAAAAAATAATAAAAAAAGTTAGAAAAACGCGGTTTTCGGCGAAAAAAGGGTGAAAAAAAGGAAAAGAAAATTAGGTGTCGAACCTGAGGGCAAAACTTCAGAAAAAATGCTTAAAAAAATAATAAACACTCAATTCCTTACAGCTCTTTCAGACACGCCTATATAAGGTTGAAATGTGTTAAAATATTATGTTTTTATTGACTATGGAAAGGTGACAAAATTACTGTTCAGAAAAGCGACCGAAACTATAAAAACTTAATATTTTAACACTTTTTTACCTTCTATAGGGGTGCATTAACCTAATTAAAATAGCAATATTTATTAAAACACATTTGTAAGCTAACCAATTAGGAAAATTCATTTATTTACGATATTCTCAGACAGCCATATTGTTGGTTCATTTTGACACATACCACGTTAGGTTAATAGCGCCTGCGCGTGAATTTTGCGACGTTGCTAATTACTAAGTTAATATCCGAAATAGTTTTTATGCATAATACCTAACATTTTACTTTGGGTTAGTTTTTGTTGGTTTTCTTTCCGGAGCGAGCGAAGCGCATTGTAAATTTGATGTATAACCACCCAAACTGACGCGAAGTTAAAAAAGCATTTTCGGATATTTATTAAAATGTTACTTTTATGCATATTCCGGCAACGCTGCATTGATATTTCTTAAATTTGACAGAAACCATCGAGTTTCAATGTTTAGAGTTGCTATAAATGATGATTTTCATGGGAATTAATTTTTTTTTGTTTAAATATTGCATTTTCCGCATTGTTTTAAATGTACTATTTCAATTGTGGTCTTTCTAATAAAAAAAAATAATAATAAACATCCACTGTCCGTAAAGTAGTCCGGACCCTTAAGTTTCTTTGTTTCGAATAAATATTTGAAATATTTCTAAAATGTCCTGAAATATTCCCAAAGAAGACATCTTCCGAAATTTCACAATCCTAGATAAAACGGTCTCTCTGCAATAATGTGAAAAACCAGGCCGTCGCGTCGCTCGTTTTGAGCAACTCCGTAAAATGTTGCTAAATTAACAACTGATAAATAAAGTATTTTACATTTTAAATAAGTCCACCACGTTTTCAAGGTCGGAACGATTGAATTTCGTAACTCGACAGGTAATAATACCTTTGTATAAAATACGCTCGCGGTGTAATAACCTTAAAAGTTATTCCGAACAAAAGCTCATTATTAAAATACATAATACATAATAATTACCTTATGGAAATTTGGGGCTGACATGCAAAAATGAGCAAGGCAATATTTCAAGATCAGGTGTGACCTTGCTCTTAATCGTGTTTTTTAATAATCGAATTATTGTTTACAAGTGCATATGGTTATAAAAATAATCGTTTTATAATTATTGTTGTCCTTTATTAACTCTTATTGTTGTGGATTCGGATATAGCATTATTTTGTGCAACATTTTTTTTTGTTTCGAGTTCAAGGTTAGTAGATGTGTCATGACATGATATGACATGTGCAGAGAGGCCCAACGAAAATTTTGCACCTCGATTTTCAGCATTTAAAATGTACGTTCCGACCCGTCGGTTTCTGAATCGAGCGGGAAATATGTTTCATCTTTTTAAAATAATATATTGTTACTTCATTACATTGCAGGATTTTGAATAATAACAGAATCTGGAATTATCTACAATCGTTTAACCTTATAACTGCTAAACAGTTTGGTTTCCAAGAAGCCAAGGGTAATCCTAATGCTATCTAGTTTTCATGAAAAATATATGTGGGGTTGAATCAGGGAGACGTTGTGGCCGCGGTATTCTGTGACCTGCCCAAGGCGTTCGATTGCGTTGATCACCAAATACTGCTAAGGAAGCTCGAGAGATATGGCTTTTGAGGCATGGCTCTCTCTTGGTTTGTATATTATCTCCTCTCTCCTCTATAGTATGGAGGAGTTCCACTTGAGGATTGTTGTATTTTTTGTATTTTATTGAAGGACCCCCCCCCCCCCAAAATCTGACAAGCGATGACCCCGTTTGGGGGGAAAAATAATTGCTCGGAAAGTTAATACGCAATAAAGAAAAATATTATAAAAAAAAATAGAAAAACACGGATTTTGGCGAAAAAAAAAAGTATCAAAACCGGAGGCAAAAGTTGAGAAAAACAAAGCTTACAAAAATAAAAACTCGAAAAAAAAGCGAAGGAGCTCAGCTACGAGGTCGGGGATGGCAAAAATGGGGGAACAAGCTTTATGAAAAAAAAATCTTTTGAAAAATGGGAAAAATTAAAAAATACGTAAAAATATGTTCGGAATGTTAATAAAAGTATTATAAGACGAAATAAAAAAGAATAAAAAAAAAAACAAAACCAAAAGATTGTTCCGAAAGTTAATAAAAGTATTATAAAACCAAATAAGAAAAAAATAATAATAAAAAAAAAAGAAAAATTGCTCGGAAAACGCGGTTTTTGGCGAAAAAAGTTGAAAGAAAGGCAAAAAAATTAAAAAAGTATCGAAACCGGAGGCAAAAGTTGAGAAAAACAAAGCTTACAAAAATAAAAACTCAATTCCTTACATCTCTTTCAGAAGTTTCACTTCAGTTGTGTGCTTATATAGGTGAGGCACATAATTTTTTTATATATTCTTGTGTTTACAGGAGTACCTAGAGGCTGAGCTGTGTGTGGCTGGAGATTTCAACCTGCCTAAAGCCGTATGGACTAACGAGGACATATGTGCGGTGGGTGTTCCTTCTGATGCTGCAATCTCAGATCTTTGTGCTTTTCATAATCATTTTCAAAATAATTTTATTCAAAATGCAAAAAGAGTTTTTCTTGATCTAGTTCTTTCTCAAAAATTGTTTATTGTTAATAAATGCGATCATCTGGTTCCCATCTTCCACCGCTTTGTTTTGACATAGTT
>JAEQML010082987.1:0-10636 GCA_016904865.1 Pissodes strobi | reverse complement strand
AATTCTGCGCGCTATAAAATATCACAGCGCCTAAACTATATAAGTGACAATAACGATTTTGGTACCAGAAATATTTTTGGTCTTTTATCTACAGTTTCTTCGCTGCATGTTATAGGAAATTCCTAAAAATAAAAAAGTTTTTCGATTGGTGAATATTTGCCTGCATAATTTCTGAACTGCAAAAGTTATCGATGTTTTAAGCATATTTAGAATAGAAAATATCAACCATTTTATACTTCGACAGAAGCGCCAAATTTACAGTAGTAAAAAAAAAATATTTTGATAGCTCAACTGGGTACGAAGATATTGGAGTGAATATGTAAAAGAACGCAACTCGATTTTATCCATTATTTGCATCATTTTTAAATAGTTTTTCCGAATTTACAAGAGAACGGTTGATCTGACATGAAAAGTGTATCAGACAAGAATAATTGTAGATATGGTAATTTTACACATTTTTGGCATATACTTATTTGCTTTATGTCTAACCGTTTGTGATAAAAACGACTATGAATTCAATTTTGGGAATAAAAATATATTTTTCTGAAATTTTCGCGTAATTGCTGATCTGAAATGAAAAGTTCGCACAAGCAAAACAGATCTAAAAAGTTAACTTTTTGCATTAATTACACCTACAGTTGTGACGTCACTGGCATAGCGGGGATGAGTGTCAGGGCTAGATCTATCGGTAGGCTACGGTCAATATCACTAATTGTTTGAACTGTGTTATTAATATCTACAATTAATGTTTTTATTCACATGTAATAAAATTGAATAAAAGAAAAAATCTTCATTAGCATGTGGTACATCAAATTTAATGACAATAAAGAGGTAGTTCAAGTAGTTCAGTTTAAAAAATAATCTGTATGTTTCTTAATTAATGGCGAAATGTGCTTTCATCACCAGTTGCCAAATATTTTACTTTTCCTAATTAGTTACGAAAAGTAGGACCTTTCAAAACGACAAAGAGTTTTGAAAAGGGTCACTTTATATGTCAAAATTAGAAAAAAAAAACAAACGTAATTACCTACTTTAGAATTTGAAATATTGTCATCAAGCATGCGGGGAATTGCTATTACTTTCGGCCGAATAATAACATGGTGTACTAGTCGTAGGTTCATCAGTGTAGAGTTTTCATGAAAACAAGTCGGAATTTTCCAAAACTTTAGTTTCATCGGTGAGTATTAAATGCCATTTCCTTCACATCCCACGAGGGCCATACAATGCAATAAAGTAATGCATGTGTGTCTAGTTCAAGTACAAGTAGATGACAATTAGCTTGTAATCACACTTTACAAGTTTATTATAACTTTAAATCAAAAATAAACCTAATCTAGCATAATTGATATTTTCGTCTTAATCAGCTATACGAGTCCTACCAACATGGAAGTCCTAGGCTTGTGCGCGCATTAATAAATACACTTCTGAAAACTGAATGATATATTGGTTACAAATACTTTTAAAACCTTGCCATCTACTTTACTGGACTGGTTTGGGGACCATATATATGAAGATGACCCGTTAAATTGCCATGGAACCGAATTAATAAAATTAGTGTTAATAAACTATTTTAAAATCAGGATACATTATGAAACTTTTAAAAAGCTTGAATCTTCTCAAAAACCAAGAGTTAGGAGTTTAGTTACAAAAGCTGTCTTATTTAGAAATGAATACCTACATTTTTGTATACTTATTAATTATTAAACTAAATTGTTTACATAAGCGTTGCATACTTAAAATCAAATTTCAGGACTTGTCAAAAATGTTCAAAAACAATTTTGCCTGGTATTTTCTTAATCTCTATCTTTGCTTTGTTTTGTTTTTTTGAGATTTTTTAATTGTTGTGTTTATTATTTTTGATTTTTCAATAGCGAAATCAGTAGTCCTACTCCATTTAATTATTGGAACATTTTAAACGCCATTAGAATGTTAAAAACTGCAATTTTAAATCTATTACGATAAAAGTATGTATATACTCTAAATGAGCGATTTGATTTAGTATTATGGTGTATTGCAATATCTCTTTAATTTTTAATTAATAAAAATTCACAGTCCAAAGATGCAACCGGGGGGACATTGAAAATGATGAATAAAATAGCAAAAATGTGATTTGTGTTATAATTTTAATAGTTTTTAAAAGCAAAGTTTAAAAAAGTAAATATTTCGTAAATTTACGAGTGCTTATATTGTTACGGCTAGCCTAACAACCATCCGAACATTTTTGTGCTACCCTATAGAACTAGCCGCCGTGCCGCTCGCTCCTCTGTCTGTATGAGTTATCGCCCGGCCGCTCGCGAAGATTCAGGATCGCTGGAATCATCTCGATGGCCTCGTCGAGATCATATAGAGTGTCCTCGAAATACTTCCCGAATATTCGTGATAGATTTCAGATTATATATAAGCAGACCTAAGGCGAATGTTGGGGAGTCAGTTAGTTAATCATTGAGTGTTAAAGTGTAAAGAGATATTAGTTGGAAAGTTATAAGACTAGTTTAGTGAGTTCAATTGTATATAGTGGTAGATAATAAAGAGACTATTAGTTGAAAATAGTAAAGTTGTAATTTTGTTAAGAACCCACGGGAAAAACGTAACAATATTTTTAATTAAAGAAATGCATTTTTAACATTAATATTAAAGGTTATCATAATTAAAAAAAAAACAAATAAAGAAAGTTGCAGATATGAAGACCTAAAAAATTACCCTCCACTTGTAGATAGGAAAATCTATTAATATATAATTAACCATAACATCATTGTAATATTTTTAACCTGTTTCGATTAGTCATTCAAACAACTTTCGGTTAGTTTCAATTAGTACCAGTTTATTTTAGCCATTTGAACAGACTCCAATACGATATAATGAAATTTTAGATTTTTGGTTAGTTTTGGTTAGTCCCCAAAATTCGGTTCGTTTTGGTTAGTTTTAACTTACTTTAATCTTTGTAACCTATTCCTATACGTTTTAGCACATTTTGGTGCTTTTGGTTAGTTTAAGTTAGTCATTCAATCAACTAACTGAGAATATCAGTTAGTTCCAATTTATTTTAGTATTTTGAACTGGTTCCGATACGTTATCACCAACTTAAATGTTTTTGACTAATTTTAGTTAGTCGCCAAAATTCGGTTAATTTGGGTTAGTTTCGAGGTACTTTATTATTTTTAATGTTCCGATACGTTTTGTCCTTTTTGGTGGTTTTGGTTAGTTTATTCGGTAGTTTCATTTAGTTCCAATTTATTTTAGTCATTTGAACGGATTCCGATACGTTATATAATAAAATTTAAATAAACAAACTAACACGATCTCTCACGCGTATGACCTCATGTGGCAAATGTAGCATGCGATTTGATGCCCTATACTAGGATAACAGAAACATTTTAAATGGTAATAATTGTAATTAAATAAATATTGTATTAATTAGAATGTAGTACATATTAATTTAAAATTGAGATACCAATTCTGTGGCTGCGCGTACCAGAGTTTTGGTGTTCGGAATTGTCGTACCTTTTTTTCATACGTTTTGATACCCAGTCAGTCTGAACAAAAAAATTGGAGGCGTGGTGATGGAACTTTATTGACTTTTAATCTTTTATAATTGAATCTCCCTATAAAATATTAATAGACTTTTCAGTACATTTAAATAACATTCCTACTCAATCAAATTTATATTTTGCGCAAAAAAATTCGTTTCCAAACTTGAAAATTGTCGGTCTCAAATTTCCCAATATTTCAGTATCCAGATTTAATTTAAGAATCGAACTCTATAAACGACTCACAAATTCCCATTTTTAGTTTTTGCGTAATCGATTTAGATTTGAATTTTGCTGAGAGAAAAAATACTAGGAAAAATAAAAATCCTACGCCTGTTTTGTTTACCCACTTGCTATACCACAGTTTCATTGATAAATACACATGTAACAGTCTGTGGTTTACGATGCAGTTTTCTAGAAAATTATGAATGACAGATTTTGTCTTTTTAAGTAGGTAGTCTAGCAGATTTTACTTAATGCAAGTTTTTCAAATGCGACATTAAAAATCCCTAAAATCAGTCAATTTGCAATCTGTATGTAACTGTACCACCAACCTGTGTCCTTGATTATATTTTGTAATTTTATTGTTTTCCTTTTTAGTGTGTATTATAGTAAAAATTGTCTGTTTCACATATCTGTTAATATATGTTATACTCTAATTTATTATTTTAAGTAGATATAGGTACTGTGTAGTCTTTTATTAATTTACTAAATGAAACACCCCTTGTTGTCGTTTCACCCAAAAACGTGGTTCATCCCTAGTTTTTGTTTTAAATAAAATTATGTGAGTCCTTTTCTTAAAAATGTAACGTATACTTTGTAAACTTTTGATGTGACCATTGTCGATTGGTGTTGTTTGTTTCTCTTCGTGGATATGTTCTTTTTTCCACTGACAAGTAACACTGATGATGGCTTAGGTCGAAAGCGCTCTGTTACGCTATTTTAGGAAGTCCTTTTGGATTAAAAGTTTTGCATGGAATACAAGGGGTGTTTCCTTTAATATGTTTCGTATATGCACAGTCTTTACTCTTCGTTTAATTTTATTATTTTTTGTTACGTGTTTATACTATCAATCATGAATGTGCCATTCAAAAAAGATAACCCTATGACTTTAACTATATCCATAAAAGAAATTCAGGTCTCCAATTTTTCATGACAGCAGCTATTTAGTGGTTAGAACTCTAGCTGAGATAAGTGTGATTAATAAAGACAAAATAACTAAAAATACATTTCTCTGAAGAACGGGCATGCGGTCGCTATCAAAATTGTAAAAAAGGCCTCATGATCTGAGCATTTGTGTCATGCACTCCTGAAGGGTAGATATAATCGACGCTCTCTACATGCCTATTCTAATTTCAGAAATCACGCCTTATATATGTTTCAATAAAACAATGAGAATAAAACAACGTTATTATTACCTATTTTCTACATAACTATCATTCCTCTTGTGACTGGGTTTAGCGATTTCATTCTGTAAATTCTCTGCTGTAAGACATATTTCATTAGCAGCCGCCTGTACTTCAGCAGAAGAAGCGTGCTCGCTAGTATTATTTACTATTTCCAGCATATCTTTAAGTTTCGTAAGTTGATCTTTCATTGTAACAATATTGGGAACTTGCATTCCTGTGAAAAAACAAAACTCAACTCAGCTGAAAACTAACGTTTGATCCATCCATGCAGAGTTCAAGATTTTTCATACATAAAAAATATAAAATACTCTTACCAACGTCACTTTGGTTGTCTTCGTCCATAATCTGAAGTTGCATAACTAACTGATCAACTTGTTCTTTCTTATTCTGAAGTTCAATTAACTTTTTCTTTAATTCTGCTTGTTGTGACTGCAGCTCAGTATCTCTATTATCTAATACCTAAAGTATAAATATAATCTTGAACATAGTAATGAGTTGCCAAACGGAAAATAGAAAATCCCTTGCAAATTTTGTCCAGTTTTATTTTAGACCAAAGGTGTATTTAAACCATTTAACGGGTACAATAAGGCGAACCATTTGCAAAATTAATTCATTTTATTTAATAATTTAAAAGTTATTTAGACAACTGTAATTGCAAAATGTTAAAATCAGTAA
Source organism: Pissodes strobi (assembly GCA_016904865.1). Lineage (NCBI taxonomy): Eukaryota > Metazoa > Arthropoda > Insecta > Coleoptera > Curculionidae > Pissodes > Pissodes strobi. Next base: position 5,025 of record JAEQML010082987.1, on the reverse strand, counting down.
TATGGAACTAAGATATTAAATGGCACCAGTAAACTTATTATATATTTTTTAGGCAATATAGTTTCAAACTTTTGAAATCCTGAAAATGACTCAAACTAAATAAAAAAAATAAACAGCATTGACTGCGTCCAAATGTAACAGTGATAGAAGAAAATACAATACAACAATTTATTTCGTAAACAACAGTTGCTTTATTTTTGATAATGTTGTAATTATAAACTTAATTTGAGCATTCCTTGTCTGATATGCAGAACACCTTCCAAATTCTGCAGTAAAATATTTTTTAAACTTCCAGTATTCCAACATTTTTATATAGATTTGCCCATTAGTGACGCTGACGCCACATAAAGTAGGTCGGCGAGAGATCAAGAGACCTGGCTGACCAATTATTGTGTGGTTTAGCCAATGACATTAATTTACTCCTAAATCAATTTTCAAATGCTCTCTAATTGCTGCGGAGTTGTGCGCTGGATAGTAGTCCAAATTTAATGGCTTTTCCAAACAAAATAAATGCCTTTATTTATTATTTACACACGATTATCCCATATTAATGCAATGTTACAATTATCATGGAACAAAATTCGAAAGACAGCTCAATAGAACTGCGTACAATATGCATACAATAGACACAGTTAATGAAGAGGTTAATATGTAACTAGTGAATAAATATGGAAACGTTGAATAACTTCCATAATATTTGACTACCTGAATTAGTTGCTCCCTCTCATTGTTGGCATCATGCATGCTAATGATCTGACTCTGTAAATGCTGCATTTCTGACACGAGTTTGTCAGTGTTGTATTTATCATTGGGTGGTTTGTCATGATTTAGCCCTTTAGCTCTTTCTTCTAAATCTTTGATAGCAGTATCAAACTCAGACAAGGACAAATTCTTATTGCATTTTTGAGTTTCCAATTTCACTTGGTTACTACCTATACAAAAAATTATATTGTAAACAAAGCCCAACATTTACTTTGGCAATATATAAATGTTGAATTTTTAGGAGTTGCTCAACAAGAAATGCCAAAAATTGTATTTAATCAATATATTGATAAACTAAACAATATTCAAATAAAATGTTTCAGATATATTGCTGTTAAAATTAATACACGTTGCTAACATAAATTGCTCTGAAAAGCATTCATCAAAAAATCAAAATTCTGATCTTTCTCTGCTATAAATGCTATAAAATCTTAATCATTATTATTATCAATATTAACTGTTACTCTCCTGAGTTACTATCCACATGTTCTCGAAGAACTCTTATAGCAACAAAGACATTTGACACAAACATCATATGGACAGAATTCTGCTATCTTGAAGATAATGAAACCTGTAAATTCATTCAATTCATTCACACAACTGAATTGAAACTTCTGAAAGAGATATTAGGAATTGAGTTTTTTTTAGTTTTTTTTTCTTAACTTTTACCCCCGGTTTCGACACTTTTTAAAAGAGCTATTAGGATTTGAGATTTTTTTAAGTTTTTTCCTCAACTTTTATCCCCGGTTTCGACACTTTTTAAAATTTGTTTTCCTTTTCTTTAAACTTTATTTTTTCGGCGAAAACCGCGTTTTCTCTAACCATTTTTTTTTATTTCGTTTTATAATACTTTATTGACTTTCCGAACAATTTTTTCTTTTTCTTTATTATTTTTGTTTTCTTATTTGGTTTTATAAAACTTTTATTAACTTCCCGAATAATCCTTTGTTTTTTTTATTCATTTTTTCTTATTTACTTTTATAATACTTTTATTAACTTTTCAAACATTTTTTAAAAATTTTTTCTCATTTTTTCAAACATTTTTGGGTATCCGGGAGGGTGGGTTACTAGCTCTTCTCGTTCTCCCGAAATTAATTATTTTAATTTTTTTCTTCTCCCACCTCTCCTGTCCGAACGAGAGGCCAGTTTTCGTCCAGGATCCTCATTTTACCGCGGCCACATGAAAATTTCAACCCTCTAGATATACTAGAACATGCTTAATTAGAGGCGCGTTTCACTTTGATAACCGTTTCAACTTTGATGATCGTTTCACTTTGATAAGCGTTTAATTTTTTTTTACTTTACTACTTTACTCTCGCTAAAGAAGTTTCACCTCAAAAACAGATAAAAAGTGCTTTATTATAATCTGTTGAGTATTTATAGTAATGTTGATAACCACTGATACTTGAAATTTTTCTGTGATAGTGTTTTTGCCTTAATTTTTTTGGTTTTGTTGAATTTTGTACTTATACTGTTTTGAATGGGCCAAACTTATTTATTGTAATTGAAATTAAAAAAATGAGACACAGTATAAAATGGATAAAAGCTGAGCTTCCAAACGGTAACTTTCAAACTTACAATGAGGGGCAGCTGCCATCATATCCTGAATATGCCTAGCATCCATTAGTCTATTTTCAGATTTCTGATGTAATTTCAACAATGTCAGTTGTTGATCTCTCAAAGCAGTTATCTCATTGTCGAAGCTATTAAAGTCAGATTCTGTCCTCTTTATGTAATCTCCGCTATGTTCTGAATAATTGTCAATATTGCTGAGACTCTAAAATAAGAATATGATATATTTTATTAACAAAAAAAGGCGCTATTATTACGTGCATAAAGAACTTGGATTAGTCAGTTAGAAAACACATAATAAAAATAAGTACAATACAACAGAATTATTTTATATTATTGCTCATCTGCTATCATCCCAGTGAGTATTACGTTTTAAGTAGCCATCCTAATATTGCAGTTAACTAAAATGCAAATAAGTTTCAATGGTAGGTAGACATGCCAAAATAAATTATTTCGTCAATACGAACGTTTAATTTTCTCATTTTTATTTATTTAATTTATAGTATGAAATGTTGCCAAGTTATTAAAAAAATATCGGATTTCTAGACATAGTCCATAATATTTGGTGGGAATTAGTATACCGTCGTTTTATAACAAAATTATTATTTCTAACAAATATTCGAATACATATATTCACGTGGGTAGCGAGTAGATACTTCTCTACGTTCCTGGTGCAAGACAGATCTACTTCAGGGAAACACCATTGCTCACGCGAGTCTTGGTTTCTCGCCACCCTTAATACTAAGAGAAGTCATTTTCCGAACCTACATCCCACGTACCTGTACAACCAGTCAGACATCGCTCACACAATCAACATCCGACTCGCCAATCCGCAATGCAAAATCCCAAGCCTCAAAACGCAGTCAGATGTGCACTAGGCGGGTAGAATCTTTGATTCAGAATACCGCACTGACAACACCCTCAAAAATACTGGGGAAAGCAAATAATTGGCTAAAAAACACACTAAAAAACAGGAAACAACCGGACATAATAATTAATCTTTCAGAAGTCAGGAGAAAAGGAGGCCTAATCAGATTAGGCTCCAGAAATATTCTGCTCTACACGGGCATGACACGGATATTCAAAGAAGTGTAGATTTCCTTATCAATAAAAAATACTACCTCGAATCTAAGCGTACATAAATGGAAGGAATTTCTGAGTTAAAATAATGCAGGTATATGCCCCGACATCTACACATGAAGACGAGGAAATAGAACTGGTGTATGAAAATCGAAGAAGGGCAAGAAAAGAAAATTAATGCAATCAAGATATAATTATGCGAGACTTCAACACTGTAATAAGGAGAAAACAGGAGAGAATGAGGAATAGGTAGAGAAATTCGAAATTGAGGAGTGAAACTCAAGGGGAGAGAGGCATGCTTGTACCTTTTATAGAAGTACAGAGACTATAAGCACTGAACACGTTTCTTAACAAGAAGCTGCAAAGAAAGTGGACATGGATTAGTCCCAATGGAAAAACAAAAAATAAGATAAACCTACTATTACCATTATAAAAAAGACTATCCATACCCGGATATGACCTTTACTCCCGATTTCGACATTACTCTGGATTAGCTGTTTTTATATGAGACGATTTATGTTGTCAACGAGAAGAAACATATGAATATGAACCTAGGGACTTCGATGTCATGTGGTTCAAATTAAGCACAGATCAAGCAACCAAATGCATTGGTTGCTTGTATAGACCACCTAGCGAACAACAATATAAACGGCTTTTCTCAAATCTTATTTGCCATGGTTTTCTGCAGATCATCTATCCAACGGCAGCAATTGTCATAGTAGGAGACTTCAACGTACATAACATCGACTGGTTGAAACACTTCAACAAAAACCATGATGAAGGACGAGAAGTCGAGTCTTTTGCTATAAGTCACGGACTAACTCAGCTGGTTGACAAACCTACCCGGCTCTCTCAGCGTCAAAAAGACTTTGCTAGCCTCCTGGATCTATTTTTAACGACTAATCCTGACCACCGTAACTGTCCAACCTTCGTTCAGCTCATCAGATCACAATCTTATCTCCAAAACCTGTAAACTGGCTATCAAAATACAGGAGCCACGGGCAAGGAAAGGCTTGGCACTACAAATCTGCAAAGTGGCGTGATATTCACGAGTTTCATCTTTCTTTTCCTTGGAAAGATGTCTGCTTAAGAAATGAAAACACCCCTGACTATGCTTATGAGATAACTCAAGTTATCCTAGCTGGTATGGAAGCTTTCACCCCCTCTTCTATAAAACGTATGTCAAACAGTAAACCATGGTTTGGGAAAAACTGCTCAAGAGCAGTCAATGCTAAAAATGCCGCCGAGTTCCGACAGCCGAAAAATATTGACTCATCATTACTAGAAACCAGGGTAAGCGGACCATTGACGAGAGCAAGGAGGGATATAACGAGCATATCAAGAACAAGCTTCTCAACTGTCCTACGGATCCAGATCCTTTTGATCAATTGCCAAATCTGTCAATCAGGGTTTCTCAAAAACGTCAATCCCACCACTTACCAAAGATGATGACTCAATAGCGGAAACGGTCAAAGAAAAAGCGAACATTCTTTCCGAAATATTTGCATCAAATTCTACCTTAGATCAAGGAAAGACTCCCCCCACCTACCCCGAGAGTGAATTTGTCAATGCCAGGTCTGGTATTTCGCCAACGCGAAGTGAAACGAATAC
>JAEQML010082986.1:0-10636 GCA_016904865.1 Pissodes strobi | reverse complement strand
TATATATCGGAGATATTTCAACTATGAAGAAAATAATGTTGTTGTATGTAACGTGGCGGAACAATAGGTACGGCGGCTTATGGACGTATTCACACCAGTAGGCGCGATTTCCGACATAGTCGCGGCAGACGGCGCCGGCGGTAGAGCAGCGTTTTCTTGTGACTCTGCCGCTGCATGCGCCGCTTTTGCCGCTGCCCAACCGCGTGTGTCACGCAATGGCTATGTTGGGGTTTGGAACCTTCGGCAACATGCACTAAAACGGAGTTTTATTCACAATACCGAAACATAATTATTGCACTCAACGCGCGTTTCGCTAACCATCTTAGCATCATCAGGAGATGATTAAAACTAAATTTAAAACTCTACCTAACTCGCTTTTATACTCAGTGTTTGCTTAATCAAGCGGAGCCAATGGGACTAATTCTGGAATCCCACTAGTCAGGCTCGATCAACCAATACAATGGACTATACGGAATAGGCCCTCTATCTCTATTTAAACTATTCTTACATTTAATAATTTCCATACATTCATATTGTAACGTTGTACATGTGTCTAATTATAATATTTCGTTTTCCGCAATATATCTGTTAAATTATGGTATCGATCCTCGCAACCTTACTACCTACTCTCGAAGATGCGAATATCTACGAATATTTACGGAAGATAGCGGACAGGACGAGCTTCTCGGGTACGTCTTCGAAGCGTGAAGACGGCCGTGTTTGTTACCGAGTTGGTAGAGGCCAATTTATCTACAAGCGTAGTATCTAGTATCGCTTAAAAGTACTAAATATCGTCAATTGTATTGTAAGACACCGTGTGAAAGATGGTGTGGTGACCCTTTATGGCCCCAATGGCCTTTTGAGCACCTCCTCGCCTGTGTAGGACCGTCTTCTCCAGCGTGGACCAGTCCGGGAGTTTGGGTGAAGCCCGACTCTCCAATTAGTGCCTAGCCTAGGTCTTTCATTTATCGAAGCCAAAGTCATCAGTGACACTGGTAGGATGAATTTTATCCTTATAAAATAGAATTATTATTCTCAATAAGGCGTTTTTATTGACTTTTCTCTTGGCTTTCTGCTGCCACTATCGCTGATTCGCGAGTGAAAAGACTATAGACTATCTTATTAGAAGTACATACCGGATAAAACATTTGAAGAGATTTTGAGATTCAGTTCGCCGATATAGTGCGTTATTTTAAGGAGATATTTCTCCAGAATACCGTAGATTTGTTACCGTTTCCCACTTTCTAATTTCTTATGTTATATTGTAAAATTAGTACCAATATTACATTAACATTAAGTAAATTATATCTCGCTGTAAACCCACGGCAGAAGTTCCTTAAATTTATTTAATATTGCTATTTGATTTAATAATAATAATAATAATAATAATAATAATAATAATAATAATAATAATAATAATAATAATAATAATTGACTTTTATTAATGAAAAAATACACATAAGTACATAGTAATTATATAAAGAAACACAAAAATAGCGCAATGTCAAAGCTTGGCGCAGTCTAGGTTAAGCAGCTACCCTACTGAACCAAGCTAGACAAATAATGCGTACTAAAGAATAATGTTATAAATTAATATAAACTTGAATATAAGCAAACTCAAGATCCACAGTAATTTTTGTTAATAATTAATACATTTACAGTTATAAAGGTTGCATATTGGAAAAAGAAGTACTTGAGAAAAATTATTTACATTGGTAGGTGTAATTAAATTGCAGTAAGTTCAATTTCCTGTTTTCTGTAAATTTAAGAGATATTTTCTATATTTTAAACAAGTTTACACTTAAATTCAAAAATTCTTGGGGCAGTGCGTTATAATACCTGACAGCATTATATGAAAATGATCGCCGAAACAAGGCAGTCTGGCGCTGCAGCATAGATAGTCTAGTTATATTTCTAATATTTATACCATGAATTTCGCGGCGAAAAATCATACGTTCCCGGATCGAAACAGGGGAAGAAGGCTTATTGATAATCTTTATTAAGAACGTACAAAAGTGCAAGACGCTTCACTCATCCATTCTTAGCCAATTAATATCGCTATACAGATGAGAAATATGATCGATTTTTCTAACACCAAACACAAATCGGACACAAATATTCTGTACTTTCTGTATGCGAGTTCGGCTCTCCTGATCTATACAAAAACCGTAAACAAAATCACAATAATTAAAGTTAGACAGCACAAGAGACTCACATAAACTTCTTCTCAATTTAATATTTAAGATATGTCTATTATTATATAACATCTTGAGAGATAGATATGTCTTTTGAAATTTTTTTTCGATGCTCTTTAAAACGAAGATGTGGTTCAATTATTATTCCAAGATTCTTTGCAGCATCGACAATGCTCAGCTTAGAACCGTTTAGAGTTATGTCCAAAGTGGTGTTTAACAAATTAACCCTGTTCCTATTACCAAACACCAACATGCAAGATTTAGTAGGATTCATTCTTAAGTTATGACCCTTGGAAAGTTCACTCAATATCGCGAGATCCCGATTTATAGCCAATTCAGTCTCCCTCAATATCACCAGAATCAAAACAATAATACAACTGTGTATCATCCGCAAATGCCTGAACCTTACAATGAACTAAAGATTTAAGGATATCGGAGGTGTAGACCAAAAGCAACAGGGGGTCCAACACCGAACCCTGCGGTACACCAGAAAGAATCATCGCTTGTTCCGAAAACCTATTATCAGAGAGTATCTTCTATGATCTCCCCGATAAGTATGATTTAATTATAGAGTACGATTGCTCATCAAAACCATAGTATTTAAGCTTGGAGATAAGTAGGTGGTGATTGATGGTATCAAATGCTTTGGAAAAATCCAGAAGTATTAATACACTATTCATTTGTTTGTCACAAGCCCGAATAATGTCATCGATTACGTTAGTAATAGTTGTATTTGAAATACTCCTTTTCATTAACTAGTATTAAACATCCTGAAAATTATTTCATAGTATAGAACAGTATAAAAGAATATTAGACTTTATAGGAGATATTTTTTTCTCATTACTTGAAGCTAATTTTTCTATAAATTATTTCATCTAATAAAGTCGTATTAGATTGTATTTGAGATATTCCTCTCGTTGTTTAGTATAAAATTTACTAGGAAATTATTTCCTCTTTATCACAGGGCTGTGGATTTTTCTAGAAAAAAAGATATCTCTGCATAACTTAAGATTAAATCTTCTTAGTTGGTTGATTGATTTTCTTGAAGATACCCTGTACCACGAAGGTACTGATGAACGGTATACTATTGCACGTGCGTGTTTAGTGTTAATAAACCACTGTTACTAATTCAGGTGTTTAATTGGATAACTGATGCATGTCTATCATTTGAGTTAATTCTAGTGTTTTTATTTCGCTAATTATTTAATAATTTTTTTACTTCGCTCTTTCACCGGGTATTTTTTCTAGGTTTTATTATCCATTTCTCCAACCGAAAGTCTTTCCGATAAATTTATCACGATAAAAATTTAGTGGCGCCCTTCTAACGATCAAACACTTTAACCCACGACTTTCTAATAAAAAAAAATTAGAACCGACTGAGAAAGTCAGGCATATGGGCGTCTGAATAAGCATTCTGCTTATTAGGGCGTTAGAATATGCGTCTAATAATCTATCAGTTATATTAGGAATTAATTTTAAATTTTTAATTGTTATTCTATGATTATTATCAAAAGCATGCTCGACAATACTTCATTTTTCTGTTCTACCATACTTTAAATGAGCTATGTGTTCCTTGAATCTCGATTGCATAAATCTTCTAGTTTGCCCAACATACTTTTGGTTACAATTCATGCATCCAATTTCATATATTTCACTTCTTTCTAATATTTCAATTTTGTCCTTTGGACCCCCTAATATTTTCTTAATGTTGAACTGAGTTTGGTATACTAATTTTAAACCTACTTCCTTAAAGACTTTTTGAAGTCCTCTAGTATACCGAGGATTATATGATATCGAGACATAATTTGTATTGTCCTCCTGATTGACGAAAAAAGTGGAATCACGAATGGCCTTTCTAAACAAATGCCTATTAATTAGTCTATTTATTAAGTTAGTATTGAAACTATTAACTTTCGCTATATTCCTAATTGTCTCCTTTTCATTATTAAATCTTTCTCTGCTAAGAGGAAAGTTAACCATACGGTGCACCAAAAAATGAAAGCTGGCCATTTTGTGTTGGTCGCAGTGGAAGGAGTCATTAGGAATATCGGTTAGTGGCAGTACTTTTTCTATAAATATCAAATTCTAGTGTGTTATTATCGTTCCTAATTAGTAAAGTATCAAAAAATGGAAGTTTTCCATTGTTCTCGACTTCATAAGTAAATTTAATGGTGGGGAAACGGTTGTTTAGGTTGGTTACAAAATCTTCGATATTAGCGGCTTTTGTGTCGAAAATCGCAAAAATGTCATCCATATACCTGTACCATACCATTGGAAAATCAGTCAATCAGTTTGGAATTTTGGGGTTTGGCAGATTTTTCTGGCAGTCAAATGACAATATTAGTAAATCTGGTTTATTTTCTGAAAAATATGCTTTCAGGCTTTTCTTATGTATTTCCTTCGCGGCAAAACTCAGATTAAAGTTGTGAATAAAATCATGCCGAAAATAGAAAAATTTTACTTTCAACCGGTCACTTACTTTAACATTATAAGCTCTTGCTAATTTCTCGATGTCAGATCGGCACTAAGGTAATTTTTGCGACGGTAGTGTGATTCACGACAATTTCGTGACATTAATTCATGACTGACTCCTTTTTCGATGTATCTAAAAGATGTGTGATCACCGCATCTTCTTTCCTGCACAAGGTTCGCTGTTAGATTGTAAGCATGTGAAATACTTTGTATTCCCTACTCCCAAAATTTGGCGGAAAGTTTTCTCACATACTTGTTAGAAAGCCCCCATTTATAATATGGGCTTTCTATAGGGCGCGACCAATCGGGAGAAAAACTTCGTAACGGTACGTCGGATCGCTCTGAAACTTATACCTATCGATTTGTAATCGAAAAAAAAAATTTTGATTTTTTGTCTGTATGTGTGTATGTGTGTATGTGTGTATGTGATGGGATCGACTACAGGTCGCAATTTTGAAGATAGCGACTTGAAATTTGGCATAGAGGTAGAGGTCCACGAACCCTCGGAACCTATTGATTTTGGTTACGATCGGTTAATATACAGGGTGTAAAAACAGGACAAGTTACCGTTTTTTAGCGTTTTTTGGCATTTTTGTCCGTGTAAACAAGGACCAACTTTGCCTTTTTTCATGTCAAATGCAAGTATTCGGTAAGACACGTATTTTTGTTCCTTTGCTCTTTTGCTCTAATTGTTATACAGGGTGTGAAAACAGGACAAGTCACCGTTTTTTGGCATTTAAGGTCGCAATTTTGAAGATAGCGACTTGAAATTTGGCATAAAGTTAGAAGTTCACAAACCCTCGAAGCCTATTCATTTTGGTTACGATCTGTTAATATACAGGGCGTGAAAACAGGACAAGTCACCGTTTTTTGCTATTTTTGTCCGTGTAAACAAGGATAATATTCTTTTTTTATGTCAAATGAAAGTATTCGGTAAAACACGTATTTTTTGTTCCTTTGCTCTTTTGTTCTAATTGATATACAGGGTGTGAAAACAAGACAAGTTACCGTTTTTTGTCATTTAGGGTCGCAATTTTGAAGATAGCGACTAGAAATTTGGCATAAAGTTAGAAGTCCACAAACCCTCGAAGCCTATTGATTTTGGTTACGATCGTTTAATATACAGGGTGTGAAAACAGGACAAGTTACCGTTTTTTGTCATTTAGGGTCGCAATTTTGAAGGTAGCGACTTGAAATTTGGCATAGAGGTAGAGGTCCACGAACCCTCGGAACCTATTGATTTTGGTTACGATCGGTTAATATACAGGGTGTGAAAACAGGACAAGTTACTGTTTTTTGGCGTTTTTTGGCATTTTGTCCGTGTAAACAAGGACCAACTTCTCTTTTTTTGATGTCAAATGAAAGTATTCGGTAAGACACGTATTTTTGTTCCTTTGCTCTTTTGCTCTAATTCTTATACAGGGTGTGAAAACAGGACAAGTTACCGTTTTTTGGCATTTACAGGTCGCAATTTTGAAGATAGCGACTTGAAATTTGGCATAGAAGTAAAGGTCCACAAACCCTCGGAACCCATTGATTTTGGTTACGATCGGTTAATATACAGGGTGTGAAAACAGGACAAGTCACCGTTTTTTGCTATTTTTGTCCGTGTAAACAAGGATAATATTCTTTTTTTGATGCCAAATGAAAGTATTCGGTAAGACACGTATTTTTGTTCCTTTGCTCTTTTGTTCTAATTGTTATACAGGGTGTGAAAACAGGACAAGATACCGTTTCTTGGCTTTTAAGGTCGCAATTTTGAAGATAGCGACTTGAAATTTGGCATAAAGTTAGAAGTCCACAAACCCTCCAAGCCTATTGATTTTGGTTACGATCATTGAATATACAGGGTGTGAAAACAGGACAAGTTACAGTTTTTTGGCATTTACAGGTCGCAATTTTAAAGATAGCGACTTGAAATTTTGCATAGAGGTAGAGGTCCAAAAATCCTCGAAGCCTGTTGAGTTTGGTTATAATCAGTTAATATGCAGGGTGTGAAAACAGGACAAGTTACCGTTTTTTGGCATTTACAGGTCGCAATTTTGAAGATAGCGACTTGACATTTGGCATAGATGCAGAGGTCCACAAGCCCTCGAAGCCTATTGATTTTGGTTACGATCGGTTAATATACAGGGTGTGAAAACAGGACAAGTTACAGTTTTTTTGGCATTTACAGGTCGCAATTTTGAAGACAGCGACTTGAAATTTGGCATAGAGGTAAAGGTCCACAAACCCTCGAAGCCTATTGATTTTGGTTACGATCTGTCAATATACAGGGTGTGAAAACAGGACAAGTTACCGTTTTTTGGCATTTTTGTCCGTGTAAACAAGGACCAACTTTTCTTTTTTTCGATGCCAATTTATAAGTAGAGGTGAAAAAATGTTAGCATTTTTCGTTGACAACATGGTTACCATAGCAACCAATTAATAATATGTATATCACTAATAAAAGATATGGTATATTACTTAGGATTGTTTATGAAGCCTAATTTGATACTAAAAAATTGGTTGCTATGGTAACCTAAAAAACTAGAAAATCGTCATAATTCGTCAATCGTACGACTTAGAGATTTGATATTTGGTATTTAGGTAAAGATAAAAAAAATTTAACGATTGACGTTGACAAGTCGGTTATCATGGCAACCAATTAGAAAATTATCACGGTAAAATTAGACTAGCGATTGGTAACTCTAATTATAAGGGCTTTCTAATTATAGGCCACGGTACGGATAGGAGCGTGGCAATAATGTGTGACCGAAGGTCACAAAAACGAGGCCCGAAGGGCCTCGCGCGTGCCGCAGGCACGAGTGGCCACGCCACTTGTTATTCCTCGCCCGTTCGAACTTTCTAACGAAAAACTTTTTGGTGCACTATTTGCGCTGACGATTTCCAACTGTTCTCGTCTGACGGACGTTGCATACAGGATTATTTGGTTTAAAAAAACCGGTCAAAAATATTTAACGCCTAAATTTGCTTTAGCATAGATAAAAATGCAAATATCTATAGAAATTATTGTGATAAAAATAAATGACCATAAGACCATAAGTAGGTATATATATTTCAGAACAAAAATATACGATAGATTTGAAAAACTTTAAATTAAACAGAACACAAATGTTGATGGAAATATTTATTGTAATCAAAAATATTTCGGAGATTTCTTTGCAATTAGATAAATACCTTAATAAAAATACATGCTAAATTTTAAAAAAATTGTCAAATAAACAGAATACAAATAAGTGATGTGGATGAAAATTAGTGTAAGTACTTAATGAAAATAATTTTGATTTTTTATGTAACTAAACAAAAAAATCATGATAAATTAAAGAATTAACAAATTATGTGTAATTTTCGTCACTGTCTACCATGATTTTTTTTATTTTCAGGTGTTTCGGGCACAAGGAGGCGCATTGTTTCGGGCAGATATGGTTGGCTCAATTTGTGCATTTGACTTTTTTTGCTGAGACTAATAAATGTGTCTGATGTGAGCAATAATCTTTGCAGAACATCTCTGTTGCAGAGGGTTCTGGAGAATTTCCTGGAATAATTCTGCATATGCGACCGAAAAATTTTACTCCTGGCTTCTCCAGCCTCCTCGGACATCTGTCCGATAGGAACAATGGCGTATTTGATGACAGTCGCCTCGTGCACAAGAATCTTGTGGAGTGTCGGTGTCATAGGATGTCATCCATATAAATTCGTGTACATTTCCGCAGTTGATTTTCTTCAAATTCTGCAAACTTAATCTCATAGATATTGTGACCAGACGATAAAGCTTCTAATATTACTTTTAGTTTGTAAATGAAAGAAAGATCTATACCTGTGATTTCTGCAGCTGTTTCAAGGTCACTAAAAAATCGTCTGGAAATGTTTCCAGAGTTTGAATTACCGTAACCTGCAACCTGCCTTCGGCATGTCTATTATCAATCTTGTTAGGTCTTTGAATTCCTTTTGATTTTTTTGTTTCGTTTCCTTAACAATTCGTTTCTTCCCAGGTGTTCTGGCTTGCCACTTTTTCAATAGGAGTTTATAGGCAATATGAAGAAGAGTCTCAAATAACCTTATTCTCGCATGAAGAACAGAAATTCTAAATCTCAGGGCTTCCGGATTTTTGTTTGTCTGTTTTGAAAGTCGTTAAAATTTTTCCAAGATTTTCCACAAATGTAACATTTCATTGTAGAGCTTGTATTTGTAGCCGAATTACAAACTTTGCCGATAACCATTGTAGGTATCATCGTATGTTTATCACTCCATTAGAGGTTTGCACTTCCGTTTTTCGCAAATTCTTCACTTGGTCTTCAACATATTTTATTTCCTCTTTTGTGATACCAACGGATTCGTGGAGGAGCCTGATACGAATAGGCCGACAGAATCTTGTTGATGACGGTGGAGGATTTTGCAATCTTAGGGGCACCATGAAGTTTTGAAAAATATTGGAATCATCACTTGTTAAATCATAAAAGCTCTGTTGAAACTGCGACTGTTGAGAGCCGTCACAACCCCATTTCGTGATTAGCTCAATATGTGCCATTTCGCCCTGATGAAACTGATCAGACACCTGCCCTAAATAAGTTTTCTGATCAAGAAGGTAAACTTATGCACAAGTCTACGATATTCTCATTGACTCTTCACTCGGATAGGAAATTTTCTTTGCATTTTTAATAAGGGAGTAGCAGGGATATATATTGGGATTGGACCCTCATAATTTTTCGTACTATTCCTTTGTCAAACCCATATGAACAAAAAGGGACAAGGCTTCAACAGGCGTATGGTTAACAAATTCTTTAATTTTCTTTTTGCTTGCTTTTCTAATTTTTTTTTGATCGAGTAGGACTCGCTGTAATATCTTTTATACTTTTATACGCATCCGAGTTTCCCGAAGTTCGCTGGTTGACGCTAGCTGCGTATGTCAATTCTTCCACAGATACTTGCTTGCGAAGGTCTTCCGTCTTGCGACGCTTGATACGGTCACTCAATTCCGAGAATAACTTTTGTGATCGACCAGTTTTGGAAGAAACACATGACTCTCAAGTATGTATAGATATGGGCGCCCCCAACCATGCGTTATTTTTTTTCTCAAGAAACGTTCTTCAGTGTAATTGGCCAAAGACCATCTTTGTTTAAAGTCGGATTTAAAATGTCTTAAATCGCGGCTTAGAATTTGAAACTTGCTTTCGGTACAATTTGTTCTTTCCCGAAGTTTCTGTTCCATGAAGTTTAATTTTTCGGTTAAACTTTGACATTGCTTGATAAATCTGTGAATAAAAAAACTAGTTAAAGGAGGATCAGGCCCGCGAAATGTGTTTTTTTTGGCGGAATTATTCCCATTGGTCGAAAAGATGACATTTGACATTGAATCCCTGATTTTGACACAAAATATCATACATGCCAAAGAAAATTCGCGTGTATAACGATCCTATGCTGAGTTTTGTTGGTTAAAATATACATTTATAAGTAAACTTCAGTGTTAAAAAAAATGTCCACATTTTTGAAATTCGCTGGGGAAAATATTCTACCTGTAATATATTCGACATGTCATGGTTTCTTAAAAAAAATAGGATTTGCAACTCGATCGTATACGGCAAACTACTAAAATACTTTCAGTTTAAACATTTACGTTGCGAAAATGGGCTTTGTAAACATTTAAGTTCACGACAGATATTAAAACAGTTCATACGTCAAAATGATGCTCCAAATTATAATTATTAACCTTCTTTCGCAGAACTCATTACAAAAGTTTTCTCAAATCAATGAAAAATAGCGTATAACACCCACTGCAATTTAAGTAATATTTGGAACGTACTGGAAACCAGACGAGCAAATCCAGTTTTGCGTAAATTCGAGCTATCTGTTTTGAACCGGTCATGGGCCAGGATTCCGGAAAAAACGGTTTAAGCTAGCACGATCATTGAGGAGCTCGAAAAGTGCATTTTTAAAAATTTCTCTGATAGTTTATATTTTCTACTTTT
>JAEQML010082985.1:0-10637 GCA_016904865.1 Pissodes strobi | reverse complement strand
CTTCAGACAAAGGAATGTTATTTAGTCTATGTATAAAACTATTAAATTCTGCCATTTTTTGATTGTACGGATGGTTAGATGAGTTGTGAATAATTATATCCGTATAAGATGGTTTGCGGTAGATGTCAAAGGTATGTTTATTGTTTACATTTGAAATTTTGAGGTCTTAAAAAATTCCTGTTCCAGTTCTACTGTAAATTTAATATTGGGATGTAATGTGTTCATAAATTCTAAGAAAATGTCTAATTGTCTTGACGTCCCATTAAAACAAACTAAAATGCCATCCACATATCGATACCAATATAAGCAATATTTGCTAAGATGGTGTTCATGTATTGATTTTTCTAAATTATCGATAAAAATTTCAGCTAAAATAGGACTAAGTGGATTACCCATTATTAAACATTCGATACAAGTGTAAATCTTATCGTTAAATTCAAAATAATTTTGATCTAAACATAATGACAAGCAATTTAAAATATCCTGTTTTATTATGTGATTAATATGGTTCTTATCTAACATAATTTTAATTAATTGTAACACTTCAATCGGAGGTACACTAGGAAATAAATTTTTTGTACGCCCATGCTATATCGGATTGTTTACCGTGCTTGGTTTTAGAACGGTAGGTTAAGTTTACTGGTTACTAAGCAAAAACGCGACGGTAAGTAATTTACTTACCGTTCACCTAAACGGTAAGTAAAATATATATAATCTGTCGAAAAAAATGCATCATCTTTAGATGATCCTTTCTTGAAACATCAGTATTTTGTAAAAACTAGACTATTTTTAAAAAATGTTTCGTTTTTTTCTAAATATGCTCTAAAAAATACTTAAAATTGAACAAAGTATGCCAACAGGAGTTTTTCGTTTAAACTCTTTCCATGATTGTCTTCAAACCACTTTTTGAAAACTTTATACGTCTTTTCATAACGATTTTTTTATTTCTCCGGAATTATTGAAGAGCACCCTATTTCCCATGCCTCTTCAATATCAGAATTAATTAAAACACTACTGATATATTTAGTCACGCGTTTGTCAAATTCGTGACATTAAAAAGTAAAATTACAAACGTATCCATAGTAACAGCAGAACCCACTTAAGGTTTAGTGGATCTACAGGGCAGAAATAATTATTGAAAACACAATTTTTACCATTTTCAAGATATTTGCTTAGTCAATGTCTTTGTGTTCATAATGGGCGTACAAAAAATAGTATAAGCATCTCGAACAGTAAGGAGTTGTCCTTACTGTTCTGGATACTTAATATACTATTTAACATCAAAAGAAATAAGTTTAGAGTTAGATGGTAAAGTAACATTTTTAATTTTATTCACTAGGTCATAACTATTTTTAATCGAATATTTAGATTTGAAATTACAATGTTTACCTACAATGTGAATTAATTCTTCAGAAAGTTTAACAGCAGGGGCTGTACAATACGAAACTGCAGGCCGAATAGGCATATCCTGTTTATGTAATTTGATTAAAGAATATAATTTAGGTATTTGTGGGTTCATTAACACAAGGGTAGATTTAACGTAATCCGCAAAAATGCTAACTTCTTTAACAACTTCTTTTACAAGTTTCTGATAGTGTAATGTAGGATCCGAATTAATTTGTATATATTTCTCTGGATTTAAAAAAATTAAAGTTTTATTAATGTAGTCTAATTTCGATTGTACAGCCCCTGCTGTTAAACTTTCTGAATAATTAATTCACATTGTAGGTAAACATTGTAATTTCAAATCTAAATATTCGATTAAAAATAGTTATGACCTAGTGAATAAAATTAAAAATGTTACTTTACCATCTAACTCTAAACTTATTTCTTTTGATGTTAAAAATTTATTTCCTAGTGTACCTCCGATTGAAGTGTTAGAATTAATTAAAATGATGTTAGATAAGAACCATATTAATCACATAATAAAACAGGATATTTTAAATTGCTTGTCATTATGTTTAGATCAAAATTATTTTGAATTTAACGATAAGATTTACACTTGTATCGAAGGTTTAATAATGGGTAATCCACTTAGTCCTATTTTAGTTGAAATCTTTATGGATAATTTAGAAAAATCAATACATGAACATCATCTTAGCAAATATTGCTTATATTGGTATCGATATGTGGATGACATTTTAGTTTGTTTTAATGGGACGTCAAGACAATGAGACATTTTCTTAGAATTTATTAACACATTACATTCCAATATTAAATTTACAGTAGAATTGGAACAGGAACACTCTATTAATTTTTTAGACCTCAAAATTTCAAATGTAAACAATAAACATACCTTTGACATCTACCGCAAACCATCTTATTCGGATATAATTATTCACAACTCATCTAACCATCCGTACAATCAAAAAATGGCAGCATTTAATAGTTTTATACATAGACTAAATAACATTCCTTTGTCTGAAGATAATTACAATAAAGAGATTAATATAATCAAACAAATTGCTGTGAATAATGGTTATAAGGCTAACATTGTTGATAATTTAATTAAAAATTACGATACCAAAAAAGCTTTAGAATTGGTGTACCCAAAAATTAATAATAATGAACTTAACAATTATCAAATTTTAACACACAAAGGAAAGTTAACACAAAAAATATCACAGTATATAAAAAATAAAAATATGAATGCCAAAATTGCCTTTAAAACCAACAATAAAATTAGTAAGATCATTAAAAATAACAAATCCCCTACACCTAAAAGTAAGAAAAATGGTGTCTATAAATTAAATTGTGGTTCGTGTTCCAAAGTATATATTGATCAAACTGGTAGACCTTTTGAAAAGAGAATTAAAGAACACCAGTCTTTTTTCATTAATGGCAGTACTTCTAACTATACTTGTCACTTAATTAATGAAAACCACATTTTCAATAATGATTTCAATGTTTTACATATTGAAAATAAAGGTAAAAAATTAAATCTGTTAGAAATTATGGAAATCAATAAATATAAAAAATTGAATATATTACTTAACGAACAAACTGATTTTGGGTTTTCTCCGTTATTGAACCTTTCCTAGAAATTGTTAAATTGTTTCCTTTGCTATGAACTGCTGCATTAGGTGGATGGTTATTACTTCTGGAACGTCGTATGTTTCTCATTATAGGAACGGCATCTATATTGTCAGTTGATGTGTCTTTGTATCCTACCATGTCTATTATAACATTATGCAACATAGTTATGGCCTTCACAATATGGACAGCATTTTCAACTTTTATTTCGATAGCCTTCTGTAAAATACGAAACTTAGCAGACATGATACCGAATGAGCATTCTACAACCATCCGAGCCCTAGATAGGCGGTAATTAAAATATGATTTTTGGGTATCTCTCCTTAGCTGATATGTCCGCAGGGGAAAAGCTTCATCACCAACAAAGACGAAAGGTGCTCTGAGCTCAGAATTTGGCAATTTTCTTTCGACCGGTAGTGAAGTACCTGATTCAAGATTTTTATATATTGACGAATTTGGTAATACTCCTCCATCGCTATCTTTACCATAAGCTCCTACATCTACTAATAAAAACCTGTACTTGGCATCCGTCACTGCCAAAAGTATTATAGAGAAAAATTGCATGTAGTTGTAAAACATACTACCATATTTGGATGGGCTTTTTATCCTTATGTGTTTTCCGTCTACACTTCCAACACAGTGAGGAAAATCCCATTTATTGTAAAATTCTGCAGCGATATTCTCTAAACTTTTCACATCTGGTACAGGCATGTGCTTCTTGTTCAAGGTATTCCATATAGCTATACAAATTTCTATAACTATAGCCGATACAGCAGTCTTTGAAATACGGAAAGTAAAAGCTAGTTGCCTAAAGATACTCCAAATAAAGTAATTAAATAATTACTTATTTAATTACATCAAAAATATTAAAATAATAATAGTGCTATTTCTTTTTTATTTTTTTTTCAGAGGACGAATCAAAAAATAAGTGGAAAAATTTGAGGGATCACTTCAAAAAGGAACTTTTTTTTATGGCAGTGGCACACACACTAAAGGTAGATCCTATAGCGCTCGACGAGCGGTGTGGGTGCGAAGATGTTGATTGACACGGTTCTTGAATATTTGTAGGTTGTAATTAGTGGGAAACAGATGTCCTGGAAGTGAGTTCCACAGTGAAGCAGTGCGCCAGACAAAGGAGTTCTGGTAAAGCGATGTTCTAGGTGTTTCTAGTTGTACGACGAACTGGTGCGCTCCTGCCGTCTGTCGGGACTGTCTGACAGGAGTTGCCAGGGGCGGGATTATGCGGGCCAAATCCTGGGAACATCTGCCGTGAAAGTATCTGTAAAACAGAGACATCTCGGCCACATGTCTGCGATGTTCCAGACTATCCAGATTCCGGGTCAACTCCGGATCGCCGACGAGACGCACAGCCCTCTTCTGAATGGAATCCAGCAGCTTTAGGGTATGCTTTGGTGCGGCACCCCAGATATGTGAGCAATATTCTAAGCACGGTCTTATTTGCGCTTTGTACAGCAAGAACAACTGCTGCGGTGTATAGAGTTTTTTGTTGCGCACCAAGCTTCTGGGAGGTTGATTTTGCGATGTTAGCAACATGGTCATGCCATGACATATTGCTGTTGACTGAGACACCCAGCAGCCCGATTGACGAGGATGAAGGAATGGTCGATCCTGCCATAATGATGTCAGGGCCCGCTGTATTGGCCCTCTTAGTAAACGTTGCTGCTTGGGTCTTTGCTGCATTGAACTGGACCAAATTTTGGTCGCCCCAAGTTTGAACTTTCTCCAGGTCTTGATTAATTGCTGTAATCTGCTCCTGTCTGCGGTGATGAGTCTCAGTCGCTGGTAAGAATTTTTCTGATCTAAAGTGGCAGACAAGGGTACTGTCATCTGCGAAACTGTAAACAGGATTATTCGTTTCGATTAGCAGGTCATTACTATAGATGAGGAACAGAGTTGGTGAAAGTATTGCGCCCTGAGGCACGCCCGCGTTGATGGTGAATGTGTCCGAGATGTGTCCATCGACTGCAACGTGTAGGGATCGGTTCTTAAGGAAACTGGCCAGCCAGCTGCAGAGAGAGGCGGGCAGTCCCAAAGACGGCAGTTTGTTGAGCAGTCCGTCATGCCAAACGCTGTCGAATGCCTTTGAAATATCCAACGCAATCGCTCGAGTCTCTCCGTAGTTTTCAATTGCCCTACTCCATATATGAGTGACATAGGCCAATATATCTCCTGCCGATCTCTCTTTGCGAAAGCCGTATTGATTATCGCTGATTATTCTGTTGCTCTCGAGGTACTTGAGTAGTTGCTGGTTGACTACACGTTCCATGACTTTGGAGATTATTGGAAGCAAGGCAATTGGGCGATAGTTTGAGGGCGTGGTTTTCTTGCCTTTTTTGGAATAGGTTGCACTCGAGCGACTTTCCAAGAGGATGGGTAAATCCCTTTTCTATAAGAAAGGGAAAAAAGCCTGCAAAAAACGGGTGTTAGTTCGTTGGCGCAGTTCTTTAGCACGATGGCAGGTATTCCGTCCGGTCCTGATGCCTTTTTCGTATCTAGTTCTTTAAGTATTTTGCGAATATCACGATGAGAAAACTTGACTTCTGCCATGGTGGTGTTGATGTTCGGTATAGTGGGGAGAGTCTTGCCTTGGGGCACGTCTAAGGTAGAGTGCGATGGAAACATTTTGGCGAGCATGTTTGCTTTTTCCTTGGCTGTAGTCGCCGTGATGCCACGTTCGTCCGTCAAAGGTGGGAGAGACGTTTTTGTAAAGTTGTTACTTACTGCCTTTGCTACCGACCAGAAATTCCTGGAACCACTGGGGCATTGCAAAAGTTTATTCCTGATCCTTTGATTGTGTTTGTCCTTAGTTTCGCCGATCACACTCTTGCACTCGTTTCTCGCTTCGATAAAATAATTGCGATTTTCAGCGGTCTGATTTTGCTGCCAGTACTTATAGGCTTGCTGTTTGCTTCCTACAGCTCTTTTGCATCTTTTGTCGAACCAGGGCTTTACTTTTGATGGTAACTTGATGGAATTTGGGATGTATGCTTCCATTCCTGAGGAGATTACTTGTATGATCTCTTCGCAGCAGTCTGACGGGTCGTCAGTGGCAAAGCAGACGTCGAGCCAAGGAAAATCTAGGTAGATCTGCCCTAGATCGTCCCAGTTTGCAGAATTGTAATGCCAGATTTTGCGAGGCAATGGTGGATCATTCTGTATGAGTGGCAATTCACAAACCGTTGTAATAAGTTTGTGGTCGGTCAGGATTGGTGGTCAGAAAAAGATCCAGGAGGGCGGCGAATTCGCCCCTCTCTGAGATTCGAGTTGGTTCGTCTACAAGTTGAGTAAGCCGGCAGCTGGTGGCAAATGCTTTAGCTTCTCTACCTTCGTTGTCGGTCTTGTTGTGATGTTTGAGCCAGTTGGTGTTGTGGGCATTGAAGTCTCCCAGAACGATTATTTCTAAACTGGGGTGATCGACCTGTATTGAGTCAAAAGTGGTAGCTAGTGTTGAGAAAAAGCTTTGTTAGGCTCTATCGCTCGGAGGGCGATAGAGACAACATATAAATTTGGTTAATCCCTTGGCGGTGAACTTGAGCCACATGACGTCAAGGTTGTTCGGTTCGAGTGTTTCCTCGCGGTGACATGAAAGGTCGCTTCGGATAAAAAGGCATATTCCGAACTTATATCTAAATCGGGTGTGTAAGTCGTAACCAGGATAGAGGTAGTTCACTGTTGTTGTTGTTGTAGAACATACTTGTGTTTCTGTAAGGGCTAATATGTGTGGTCTATTTGCTTGTAGATGTTGGTGTACCGAATTTATGTTTGTATTTAGGCCTCTTATGTTGCAGAAATCTATTCTAAATTGGTTCGGTATCTTTGCTGTCTGTGAAATGCGGAATGAAGGGCTCCCAGGGCCACCCAGCGCCCGGAGATCCGAATGGCCGGGGAGTTTACTTCCAGAATATTTTGATCCTGGATGCACCATCATGTCCGTATATTCCTACTGTGGAACCCGGGACCACCAGCGCGGAAGCGGAACGTGATTTGGGAAAACCACTTAGCGCTTCCCAATTCTGGTGGGGTGGTCTTTCACCGGATGATGCGAGTAGGCTTATGCATCTACCACCTAGGGCCGCTTCCACTCGAAGCATCGGCCTCAGACTCATTCCTTTGGCGGTCCCTAGTCTGACAGGGGTAAAAATGGGGTTTTTTGGATCACTCCCCAGTGATCAGCTCCAGACTTTGTACTTTGGTGTTCTCCAGCCTGGAGGAGTACGATGGGATTTGATGGGCCACATCCCGTGGCAACTCGGAATGGTGGGGGCGTCACTCCCCGTAATCAAACTGCTCTCACCAGTTTGACGTTGCAGCCAGCCAATACAATGCAGTCCCTCCTGTCACAAACTGTCATTGATCGGCTCCAGACTTTGTACTTTGGTGTTCTCCAGCCTGGGGGAGGACGATGGGATTTGATGTGCCATATCCCATGGCAACTCGGAATGGCGGGGGCGTCACTCCCCGTAATCAAACTCCTCTCACCAGTTTGACGTTCCTAAACAAAGTCTCAAAACGAAAATCAGGAGCGTCGCAAGAGTCTGCCTCTGAATATACCGGGAGATGGAGTTATTTTTATCAGATGCTATTTTTGAAAGACATTCTTCTTCCCAGGAATACTGAGAGTAATTTACAGGACAGAGTGGATTTACCAAGCCCAGCGATTGACAACACACAAAACTCGACTCAAAATACTACATAATTTTATAATTTATAGACATCTTAATAAAGATAACGTTTTCGCAACAAATTCGTTTCAACGACTGATTTCAATTCGGACACTTCGTCTTAAATCGCCCCTTTCATAAACGCGAGCGGGCACCGCGGATATCGCCCGCCCGCTTTTTCCGTATTAATTAGGACATAGCGTTAACCCTCGGGAGGACGCGCTAGCGGCAGAATGCCGCATTACTATATTTTGGTCTTACACGGACGAAATTACTACGGTATTTGTCGTCCGACCTATCTACTCCCACCCACAAAACGTAGGTTAATATAACAGTTTAAGAATATCTATAGACTCTGATAATATCGCAGTAGCGGCTCAGTTGTTATTAGACCTTGATCGGTAGACTGCCAGATTTGCGGTTCATTTGCTGTTCTGCTGATATGCTTCGCACTTTTTTGTGTTCTTTATGTCGCAAAGATTTTTAAGCCATGAATAGTTGACATTTGCACTGGAAGAAACAGTAAGATAGTTAGAATAAGAAAGATGAGAAGGAAGTGAGTTCAGTGAGTCAGAATCGGAAGCAGATGAGATAGTGGATGAATACTTTTGTACCAGTGTTTCTGAGCAGTCGAACTCCGACAGTGATATGGACTTTGAAAATTAATTCCAACAGCAAACCGGTTCTTTATAGGAAAAGATCAAGAAACCCTTTGGAAAAGTGCACCTCTACCTTCTGCGAAGGCTCCATCAAAAAATATTATCGAAGGTCTTACCTTCCAAAAGCTGCCGCTAAAAACACACCGAAAAAAATAGATGCCATTAATTTGTTTATTACCCCAGATATGATTGAAGATATTGTTAGTAATACGAACGTATATATTCAGAAAATATGGTCCATGTAGAATACTCTAGAGCCAGGGATTGCCGAGGTACCTAAAAAATTGAAATCAGAGCTTTGATTGGTGCACTGTATTTCATCGGCAGAAAAAAAGGAAAACACACAAACTGCTTGGAGTTATGGGATTCGGAAGATGGCAAACCTAAATGGGAATAAAAAGCGAATCGCAAGAATTGATTTGTTTTTTTACTGGAAATTAGGTCGCTCATAACGATGGCTTTTATTATTCATTCAGATTTCTCGTTGTAAAATTGTGATAAACGTCCAAGTATTTCTAGTTAAATTATAACCATGCGGCCGTTTTTTAGTCTCAATATCGATATTTGTTTTAAATTCGTAAATCATTATTATTGGTAAATAAAAGTTTTTTTTCAGGATATACGAGCATTGTTGACCTGAAATATACATGATATAATTACTGATTTAAAATATAACTTAAGTTTTAATTACGCAAATTCTAATTTATGTTCCAGAAAGGTACTGAATTTGGAGAAATAATGTTTTCTCTGAGTTACCTACCTACAGCAGAACGACTCACCGTAGTTGTTGTAAAGGCAAGAAATCTCAAAATTCAACTGACATCCTCTATGGAGATATTTGTTAAGGTAAATGCTTTGACATTCAAATATAACTGTAGTTATTGATATAGATTAGAATTGATAATATTTATCCAACTTTTTACAGACGCATGCTAGCTCAGTGTTAGGAAATACAGAATGGGCAAAATTTAGCTAGACGATAATTTGGCGAAACTGAAGTCTGCATTTGTGTGGTCTTACATTTAATAACGTCGCCGTCGTTCAAATAACAATAAAAGTTAAGGGACACCATATAAAAATGTTCTCTTTATTGATAAGTAGTTGCTTTTTCGGTGCTAGTGAGCGATTTCGATGCTGATATGAGGTATATAATGTTCCATACTATTTTATGCACTGCTATAATATTCTACAGTTCTCCATAGCAGTGTTTCCTGTGAAGTCGGAGGCTTTTTCGTACTAACAGAATTCGAAATATTAATATTCCCCATTTTTTAAAGATCACTTTTATAGGTAGCAAATGGTCTGATGAGGAGCACCCGTTTAGTAACCAAATAGCCCTCTTCTAATATAAGTATTAAAACTTTTATTTCATCTTGTTGAAATTCATCTTCTTTGGCATTTGCATAATTTTGAAAAAAGCAAAAAATGACCCGAGTCATTCTAAGAAATATTTCTTTTGTATATATTTCATTTTTCAGCAACTTACATGTCTGCTTTTCACTAATTTTCTAGTAATTGGACAAATCAGAGGATAAGTTATAGCTTACTCACAATGCCCAACAGTAATCCCATTATTTGCGCATGTGACATAACTTTGCATCTAAATACTTTAATATGACTTAAATCAGGTTTCTTCCTGTCCACTTTTCTTCTGACGTCATGGACAATGTTGCTTTTGTCGGAGAACCATTCCTTATGTAAATAGCTGCATAAACTACCACCATCCAAAATTTTTTCATTCATCCTACATGCCACAATATACAATTTTTTCAACTATAGTTCTATGTTGGGGTTTGGAACCTTCGGCAAAATGCACTAAAACGGAGTTTTATCCACAATATCGAAACAGAATTATTGCACTCGACGCGCGTTTCCCTAACCGTGTTAGCATCATCAGGGGATAATTAAAACTGCGCGTCGAGTGCAGTAATTCCTTTTCGGTATTGTGGATAAAACTCCATTTTAGAACTATAGTTCTGTGCCTACGTTCCGCCAATTCATTTTACTGTGATAAATATGAAGACTGAAATGTAACATCAAACCATGATGCACTCCTGAATTACTTTTAAAATTCTCAATTTCTCTATTGCAATATTCTGAACCGTTGCCACTTCATAAATCTTTTATTTGGCGCTCATTTCTATTTTCAACTAAAGCTTTGAAACTTCGTGCAGTGTTCTTCAATTAGACCAATTCTAAGAAACTGCCTATTCTCCTTCTAACATTATTAAGTGATAATTTACTTTGCTTGCCATTCATGCAA
>JAEQML010082982.1:0-10638 GCA_016904865.1 Pissodes strobi | reverse complement strand
CAGTAAATGTCTTCCAGACTTCTACTTTGTAAAGGGTGCGAAACAATTTAATTACATCTTAAAAAAGAATTTCGGATCTTGTGATAACTACCTCTTTAAAAACCGAGGTAATTCAATGTTAACAGTCGTCTGGTGATCGAGGACACTCATCATATTATCGTAGTAACTCCTAGGCAACGCAAATTATGTAACAATTAACGAAAAAATTTGGTTCATTTCAGTGGAATAGGTTTCTTCTAGCGATGTACAATGTAGACCGCAACCTCGATTTTTTTTATGAAAAATTTGGAGATGCTGCAGATTCTCACATTTCAAAAATAAAAATAAAAGGCGCCAGTGGTTTTCTAAACACACTATTGGTTTAAAAAAAAAAAGCAAAGTGAGGGCTCACAAAAACAAGAAGGGAAACAAAACATAAACCGATTATGAAGTTTTTTTCGAATTTGCGTGAAACTGCAAGATTAAAGGGACTGCAAATCATACATTGCTAAAACAGAAAAAAAATTAAGCACGACACAAAGTATTTTTGGTCCATTATTCATAATAAGAAAAACACTAAAAGTTTGCCACTAAAAATTACTATAAATAACCAAAATGCGTCGAATAACTCTGATGTATGCGAAGTTGTTTCAATTTTTTAGTAGTGTCTTTGAACCGTCTGATACTCCCTCATTTGTAAACCAGTTCAGTCTCAGGAATGTTTTACTGTTAATCATAAAATATGAAAACAGCATTATGTTTTGTTAATCCCAAAAAGAGCCCTGGGTCAGACTGTTTTTCCTCAATATTTTTGAAATCATGTCCTGGCCTTTGTGAGCCCTTGTATTTGCTGTATAATCCATGTATCTTCATCGGTAAATATTCTAGGCCCTGGAAAGTAGCCCAATTTACACCCATTTTTAAGTCAGGAGAGAAAAGTGATGTAAGCAAGTTTAGACCGATATCTCTTTTACGCCACTTCAGCAAATGGCTAGAGTCACTTATTTTGAGCCAGTTATTTTTCATGGTTAAACTTTTTTTTATGTGAATCAGCACGCCTTTTTTTTCAGAAAAGATCGGTGATGACTAATCTGGTTCCTTTTGCTCAAGAAATAAGTGGCTTTGAGACAAAAACGAACAAAACGCTTCTGAAGGTATGTACTATTTTACTCGATCAAATTGACTTCTGAACTATATCCCGATTGATTCGCTTATAGATCGACTTTCCGTTTATCTTGGATTTGCTTATATTTCTTCTTACGTAAGCTGCTACAGAAAGTTGATCCTTACTTAGCCATTGCATCTTAATATTCAAGTCTGGCTCTCTACTTAGTTGCTTTGCAGATAGATTATCCAACATGCCTTCATCTTTTTTCTCAGAGGCATCGTTAATTATTTCACATAAGACCTATACCTGGGCGCGTAGTTGGCTTCCAAGCAAATTGTTCAGTATAACTTGATCTTCTTCCCCAGAGTCCTAGTCGGTGCAGCAGCAGCGAATAATAACTAACGATAAGATGGCCCACTCAACGGGTTATGCGTGTTCAGCGAGCGCTACAAAGGAATCGTCGTTTA
Source organism: Pissodes strobi (assembly GCA_016904865.1). NCBI lineage: Eukaryota > Metazoa > Arthropoda > Insecta > Coleoptera > Curculionidae > Pissodes > Pissodes strobi. The sequence continues at coordinate 9,084 of JAEQML010082982.1, read as the reverse complement.
TGTTCTTCGTTGCCTGGTAACGATCGGCGAACTCCTCCGCACACAGGTTGAATTTAAATAAAAGCTGACCATAAAAAATTTTTTCGTTTGCGGTATATTTAATCAAATTTATGACGAAATTATTTAAGCTCCCTAGTACTCTTTGGCTTTGGAAAAACACAATTGATATCTTTTGAATTGCTTGCAGCGCCCTGTCAAACTTACATTATGGTTTTTTATTATTATCACCAAATAAATATTTTGATAAAGTTTGTATTCAACTGGCTGTTTCAAAAATCTATTAAGGTTTTTAATTAGTAATTATTGATAACAATTTGTTTGTAATAACTAAGAGATTTTGATTTTGTGTAGATGATTTCACCATATTTACGAATACAAATATTCTGACAATAGGATGAGCTGGTCTATGGCCGCCGCGTCAAAGGTCGCCTGCTAACATGATTGTTTTATTTGTATCATGGCCTGCCGATATTCTGCTAGTTTTCGCGCGGGGGAGGAGACACACCGTTGACATGCCGATGCCGCCGCGGAGAGTGATCCTTCTTATCATACAGTTTTGACCAAATACATAATAAAAAGATAAAAACTGTACTATACTGCTAATTGTGCAACAACTGAAGCCAGATTATCAGAATATGGCGAGTCGAAATGAGGATCAGTTATTGGCTAAATTTGTAAGGTAATCGAAATAATCGATTAATCGATATTTTCTGAAATATCAATCGATAAGTCGATTAATCGATTTAACAGTAATTTCTTAAAAGTGAATCGAATAATAGATTATTTTCGCCCACGCCTAATCCCATAATATTGTAGTAAGTGAAACTGAAGCTGAAATTTCGGTAGAATAATTATTGCTGATGCAAGACTGATGCTGTTATAAAAAGAGGTAATTGGCTGAATCAGTAGATAAGATTTATAATTTAGTTTTAGTTTATAAATATGGCTTTGATATTACTGTGAAAGTCAGAATATAAGCAAGTGTTTTTGAACAACAGCTGCACTGATGCTTCTATATTTTTTACTAGTTTGGTTCCTATTACATAATTTTTTAAAAATAGCGATCTCTGAAATACTTGTATGGCAAAATTGCAGGCCCTCATCAACGCGTTTCTGTCGTCCTCCTAACATTCACTTTGCTCGTGAGACTCCTGAATTAACGGTTGCAAAAACAAAATTTGGATCATCGAATTGAAAATTTAAAACCCTTTTTTTACAACAAAGGAGCCCTTAATTTTCAAAATCATTTTTTAAAACGGTTTAAGAACATACAAATGATTTTTATACATGATTTTAGTGATAATTGATACACCCTATATAAATATAGATGATGAGCCAAAAATGCAACAATTACTTGTCTAAAACACGATATATTAAACGTGTAATACTTAATAACTTTTATGTCTTATTTCTGGTAAACCTTATTATGGCCAGCTTTCCCAGAAATTCGACCAGTGTGCGCCGGGTCCAAAGGTCGCATGTCAGTATCATGCTAGTTTTCACGCGGGGAAGGAGGCATACCGTTGACGTGCCACCGCGGATAGTGAATCTTCTTATCTTAGTTAATGTTCGGTGCCAGCAGCGGTATCTGATGGAAAAATCGTTATTTGGTCGAGCACGGGCAAATTAAAATTTTCTATTTCTTTTAAAAGTTCCTGTAGTTTTAACGGCTTTTTCAATATCTGAAAAACGTTAACATAAGTATATATTTTACCACAATTCTTTTAAAAGAACCCTATTGCACAGCACTTAACCCAAATTTTGTAGCAATACATGTAAAATATATTTATTTATTATTTGTAATGTCCCAATGTTCCTAAGATATATATCTAAAAAATCATATATTTTAGTCTTACCTTAAAAAATGTTGCGTGCCACCAAAACAATCAAATTTAAAACCAGTTTGCAGCGTGGAATTTGTAAAACATCACGTGTATGAACACCCCTAGGCAAGAAGGCCATAGAACTAAGAAAAGCAGTAGACAATATGGCCACCCTGGTTGGGACCGAAACTAAATGCTGTAAAGGGTATATTTCGAGTATTTAATATAGGATATGTTTAAAATTGTAAACAATTTATGAAATGCAGGCAATTTATTTTGTTAATGGCAGGAACATTGCCTTGTGTTCGTCAAAATAGACTCTTAACCCTGCTACACCACACTATACTTCCCAGCTATTCGACATATAGTTATAGTTTGTAGTTGGGGATTGATTGCCCTGGCACGAGCTGTGTTTTCACAGATATCTATTATAATTTCAGAGCTAATAATACCTAGTAATATGTAAAATAACTGAAACTTTAATATTCACACACTGTCTGCCTGAAGTAAGCAAACTAGCCCTTAAGGTTTTTATTTTGTCGCTTTATAATAATAATGCCTACTTACCTATTTACTTTGACTGCCTTGTGACTCTACATATAATAAGTTTTAGGCAACCACAGATATTTTTGAATACTGTAGAGAAAGTTCTTATTGAAACTGCTTATTTTCTAAAACAACTTACTGAACGTCTTGTAGAAGACAATTTAAGCATTGTAAGTGATATTTTAACAGATCCAATTCTAGCTATAAAGAACTCTATTACATTTTTAAAAGAAGAAATATTTTTATTAAAAAGTCCTCCTAATGAGTTATTTATATTTGGATCCTGTCATCCTGACAGACAATAGGTAACTGCGATTGTCATCAAGCGAGCGTTGGCTGCTGAGTCGCATAGTAACCGCGATACTCCTTTGCTTATTTGTTGAATACAAGCGTCAAAGAAGCGTTTTCCTTCAAACAAACATTATAATAATGAAAATGCCTACTAGTACGCCGGTTAGTCAAACCAACCATGCATTTTTGAGTAGAGCATTGCTATTTGGCACAGTGGTAGTATATACCCATACCTCACGTTTAAGAAGTCGAACCAAGTTTGCAACCATGGGAGAGCAGCGATATGGCGGATTGTATACCTGCCAGGGGCAAATTTAAGAAAGTCGCTAAACGAGCACACCCGACTGTTACTATGGATGAATATCACTCACAAATATTACAGGAAGTGTTCTAGAACTTAACTGGACTATATGCCAGCCACGTGGTGGCAGCAGCGAATATTAACTACGACAAGAAGGTCCACTCAATGGCAAGAGAGCGCTACAAAGGAATCGTCGTTTATTTTCTTCGTTGCCTGGTAACGATCGGCGAACTTCGCCGCACACAGGTTGAATTTAAATAAAAGCTGGCCATAAACGATATTTTCGTTTGCGGTATATTTAATCAAATTTATGACGAAATTATTTATAGCACTCTAATACTCTATTTGGCTTTGGAAAAACACTATTGATATCTTCTGAATTGTTTGCGGCGCCCTGTCAAACTTACGTTATGGTTTTTTTTATTATTATCACCAAATAAATATTTTGATAAAGTTTTTATTCAACTGGCTGTTTCAAAAATCTCTTAACGTTTTTGATTAGTTATTATTGATAACAATACTCAAGGTATGTAATAACTAATATTTAAAAGATTTTGATTTTGTGTTAATGATTTCACCAGATTTCCGAATATTAATATTCTGACAAGACATCAAGAAGAAAATGTTGCTCGAATTTGCCCCATCTTTTAATATTTAATTAAATTTTGGCGTTTTAGGCGATTTTAAAATTGATTAAAGGTTTCGCACAATATTTTTTTTATCCGATCAGACGAAAAACGACACCTTTCCGATGTGTTTTCTCACCGCAAAAGTCATGATTTCAGCATATTGTATTCGTTGCTTGGCAACATGCAATAACTGTACAAGAATAGAAAATAACAGTCCGGGAATATAACATTCCCGTCCTAGGCCGAGAATGTAACATTTCTGTCATATTCAAACGCCTTGTTTGTCAGATCTGACGTCTATCAAAAGTAACATTTAGCTGTAGTTTCCGTAGCTACGTAATAAACTTCAAGCTCGCTCGATTCAAAACTTGATATTATGTTAAGTTTAAATTTAAAACACGTTTTTATTTACAGTAATATTTGGTCCTATTTATATAAGTACGTATTCTAATTAATTTCGATCGGATAAAAAATAGTATGTGCAACTCGTAGGAAAAACACATTCCTGGACTCCTGTGTTGCTGGCCTCGGCTGCGCCTCGTCCAGCAACTACCACAGTCGTCCAGGAATGTTTTGCTTTTCCTCCTAGTTACACAATGTACTATTACTGTATATTTCATTCCTATTTTGTAATACAACGCAACTAAAAAATAGCGATATTATCTTATATCGAATATTGACTCGACTATACAATTTAGGCGTGAAAATTAATCTGACAAAAGGATGAGCTGGTCTATGGCCGCCGCGTCAAAGGTCGCCTGCCAACATGATTGTTTTATTTGTATCATGGCCTGCCGATATTCTGCTAGTGTTCGCGCGGGGAAGGAGACACACCGTTGACATGCCGCCGCGGAGAGTGATCCTTCTTTTATATAGTTTTGCCCAAATACATAATAAAAAGATAAAGACTGATGAACTATACTGCTAACGTGTTAACACTCCGTTGAGGTTATATGTTGGTGTTATACCTATTTGTGCAACTGAAGCCAGATTATCAGAAAATGGCGCGTCGAAATGAGGATCCCTTATTGGCTAAATTTGTAACGTGCGCAGTTTTTCCTGCTGCTGTCCTCTTTGAGCATTTACGTTTCTCTGTTTTTTTTTGCTTCATATGTTGTACTGAAAGTATTTTAAAATGTCATTTAAATTACCCTTAACGCAACGCATTATTAAACTGGAAGTTTAAAAGCAATATCTGTTGTAAAGTCATCGGTACGGGTGGGCAAGAAATTGAAAAATCGATTAAACGCTTAATATTTTAGCAAATAACTATTTTCGTAAATATTAATCGATAAGTCGATTAATCGGTAATTTCTTAAAAGTGGATCGAATAATCGATTATTGTTGTCCACCCCTAATCCCATAATATTGTAGTAAGTGAAACTGAAGCTGAAATTTCGGTAGAATCATTATTGCTGATGCAAGACTGATGTTATTATAAAAAGAGGTAATAAATACTTTGGCTGAATCAGCAGATAAAAATGTATAATTTAGTTTTAATTTGTAACTATGGCTTTGATATTACCTTGGGATAGTCAGAATATAAGCAAGCGTTTTTGGACAACAGCTGCACTGATGCTTCTATATTTTTTATTAGTTTCGTCCCTATTAGATTAATTTTTAAAAAATAGCGATAACTCTGAAATACATGTATGGCAAAATTGCAGGCCCTCATCAACGCGTTTCTGTCGTCCGCTTAACATTCATTTTGCTCGTGAGACTCCTGAATTAACCGTTGCAAAAACAAAATTTAGATCACGATTCATTAAAAATTTAAAACCCTTTTTTTTACAACGAAGGAGCCCTTAATTTTCAAAATCATTTTTTAAAACGATTTAAGAACATACAAATGATTTTTATACATGATTTTTATCGTTAGTGATAATTGATACTCCCTATATATAAATATAGATGATGAGCAAAAAATTCAACAATTATTTGTTTAAAACATGATATATTAAACGTGTAATACTTAATAACTTTTATGTCTTATTTCTGATAAACCTTATTATGGCCAGCTTTCCTAGAAATTCGACCAGTGTGCGCCGGGTCCAAAGGTCACATGCCAGTATCATGCTACTTTTCGCGCGGGGAAGGAGACATAACGTTGACGTGCCGCAGCGGAGAGTGAATCTTCTTATCGTAGTTAATATTCGCTGGTGGCAGGTTGCCTACCCTCTAGGCGCAAAAGTCGATTTTGTAATATTAAGCTAGGGATTTTTGTAAGTCACTCTTTTTTCACAGACAAAATATAAATAAATCAGCGCCCAATGAGGCCATACACTCTTTTTAAAAAGGGAAAAAGTATTTAAATCAGTATGCTTATAAATATATTAATCTCAAAACAGTTAACTTTAGGTTACCTTAGTTGTAAGGTGGATAGAAAATTATAGGATTAAGTAAAGCGACATTTAATGCAAACAGACAGTTTAACAACATAATTTAGAGCGTTTAACATTAATTCTATGTCGTTATTAATGGATAATATTATTCATTGTACTAGACGTAATCACAGAATGAAATAATACAAAATTTATTACGTCACAAATTTGAGTCATACATATCAGACTTTGGCACTTGTTTGACATTAATTAAGGTTCTTAGGGCACGGGCAGCTACGAAACTCATAGCAAAGTACTATAGATTTAGCGCAGTTGCATTTCTATTAAATGACACAAGTGTTGCTTTACAAGCCTCTTGTGCTGTAGGCTTAGTTCTATAGAGCAACCTCTATCGTTCCGGGCCGGCATTCCAGCCGCACACTGACGGTGATGGCAGGTTCGAGTCCTTCAGGATTGGGGAGACCGCTTGTCTAACCTTCTGAGTCTTGTAAGAAGCCCTTAAAATTTGGAGATCTATAGGAAATCTTCGGTCGGAGGACTGCTGTCTAGGGGTTTTCCCTTAACGAAGAACGCCCGACAGCATTTGGTGAGGCTTTCGTACTGCTTAATACTGTAAATTGCATTAAAAAAAATAGAGATGAATTTTGGTAAAGCCGAGGTGATACGTTTATTAGTATGGATACTCACGGGTCGTACATAACCATGACGAATCGCTGTATACCAGGATTTTTATCCTCTGCCTCTCCTTGCATCAGCATCTCTAGGGTGCAGCTTTAAGACAATCAAGGCTGTCTTCTTTTTAATCTTGTAGAATCTATGAGTGCAAGGAATGCTGGAAGTGCAGCAGATAATGCTGCTGCTAAGAAATAATTGGTTATATGATGTTTTTTTTTTATCGAAGTTATTTTTATTAATTTTAGTGTTATAACTACCTAATGCCGATGAGATTTCGTGAACAGCTAGATACGTATGTTGCTTTCCAGTCTATAAGTGAATCCATAACTCCGCAAGCTCTTGTAGTTTGGCCAAGCATGATATACCTAACATAACCACATCTGTATCTGATGTTCTAATCAGAATCTTTCTGTATCCATATTTTAGTATGTGAGCCAGATGCACCAACATGCGAGAGTCGGTTTCTTCATGGTTACATGGAGTAAGACCAGTCATATCAACATCTGCATGGTTTGACGTTATGGAGTTGTCAGATGTAGGCACAAGAGTGTAAGTAGATATGCACCTAGCCAGTATGCAATACAGATCAGTTTTTGATTTCGGAATTTCGAAAGAAGCTCATCCAGTGAGCTGGCATTTTGGTGTTCATCTCCACCCGTAGCTAGGGACCCATTCCTCATTTCTCGCGCGTCAGCACCTTCAGGTTTTTCTTAAGGTACTTGTTTGATCGAGAATACTTAGGTTTAACTCAAGCAACGTAGCTTATATGTATTAAAGGCTTGTGATTCAAAGTCCTTACAAATTCCAAACTATATCCTTCAATGAATGGAAAGAACCATTATTGACAGAGTCAGAGAAAATCAAGCAAAGACCATGCTTCATCAAATGTATAACGGCTCCTCCATCCAAAATCTTGGCTTGGATATTGGGGCATTCTGCTGCAGACGTAGACGAGCAAGCGAGATATTGATTCAAAAGCTCTGACTTAGCTGTAGATCTCATATCGTCATTTGTGCTTGAGAATTCTGGTGAAAATTCGTGGCTTTCGTGGCTGAAGAACTCGTCGAAATTAGCCGGGCGCTTGCTACTGATTGCAACGTACAATCTAATGAACACATCATTTGTAGTTTTCAATGCTTTAATTTGGCTCTTTGCTCTATTGTTGTCCTTTGGAATTGGAGAATCGCCAAATCGCCAAATCGTCTAATTGGCTCACGGATTGACACAGTTCCTTGCTGAAGTCTCTCAATCACAAAATTTAAGCACTGGTCTCACCCTGGAGTTTCCATAGTCATCACAGCCTGCTTAGAGCTTTCAGAGCAACCCTTGCGATTATTCAAATTGAATAACTCGTCGGTTTCTTCGGCGAAAGGATTACCTAGTAACATGACATTACGTTAAAATAATAATAAATACATCGATTATTTTGTTTTATTTATATGTACTTGCCTGCGGTTTTATTAGTTTCTGCGCCTAGAGGGTAGGCAACCTGCCACCACCCAGATGGCAGTTATGTTCCAGAATATCTCCCGTATTATTTGTCAGTGATATTCATCCATAGAAATCATTCACCACAAGGTCTGGTGTGCTCATTTAGCGGTGTTCTCAAATTTGCACCTGGCACATATTCTACCCGCTATATCGCTGCTCCCCCGTAATTGCAAACTTGGTTCCACTTCTTAAAAGTGAGGTATGGGTATACACCACCACTGTGCCAAATCTCAATGCTCTACTCAAAAATGCAAGGTTGGTCGCAATATCGCCGGCTAACCGCCATATATTATACAGGATATTTAATTCAAAAAGACCTTTTTTGGCAGCTGATTTAAGTCATCTGGTAAAAAAACGGGAATTTCGAAAAAAAATTGCTTGAAAGCTTTTTCTGACTCTCCAAAATAAAACCTATAGGAGAGGTGCAAAATATATGAAAACATTATTATGCCAAATTGTTACATTATTTCTGTTATAGATACCAATCTCCTCATACCCCCGAAAATTACTTCCCGTAAAGTGTTAAAATTCACTCTAGCCGGCCCTGCTTCTACTACAGTAGTGTCATCGGCACATAAGTGAGTCAAGTAAACAACGATTACTCGAGTTTCAATAGCTAAGGCAGAACATTTTTCTGATAAAAACTAAAAAAGCTTTCCTTAAAACTGGGTTAGCTGTGTTTTTATCACTCGCAAGCAACCGGCTTATCTCTGCCGTTTGGGCTCTTCTAATTTCCCGCCTATCCCATTTGCGCACGCTCCCCCTATATAATCGATCGGAGCGTATCACCAGGGGCAAATAATACAAACCCACCCCAGCCAAAATTCGACTATTGCAGTTTAAACAAAGATATCTAATCGGCCGCAGAACTCGTGAAATATATTTTTGCTCGCGATAAAAGGCAATAGTTGTTTCAGATGTGCTAAATATTTTTTTATGTCTTTATTTCAGAAAAGAACTCGCTATAAGAACTAAATTTTTATCTC